>APFE031433494.1:53844-75860 GCA_000404065.3 Pinus taeda
TTCTATGGGGTACAATAGTAACAATATGGGCACTACGTGGGTACATCAATATAATAAGTGGGTTGTACTAATAACAATAAGGGGTTACACTAGTATTATAGGGGCCTAACAGAAAGAGAAAGGATTCTAAAATAACTTTGGGTACATCTATTCATACATACCCAATGTACCACTCCCTAAGCTTGGTATGTGCAAGAGGAGCTCCGTAAACAAACGACGGATTGGGATACCATGGCGGCTCAATTCATTAGCAGCTTCTCATTCAGGGATGATGATATACACATGATTGAGATGCTACATGAAATTAAAAGAATCATGTTCACCCCATGATAGATGGTTGAAGGTTCCATTGATGAAAAGTTCCTATAGTATCTTTATGACACAGGTTCTCCAGAATATGTGACCTACAACAAGGTGGATGCAGAACCAGATGAAGATGGGTTAGAAGGATTGAGACATCTGACCTTTGAGGAAACAAAAGGGGAAAGGGATATACAAGAAAGTCATGCAGGAGAAACCGCACACCTGCTACCAATGAAATTGAAGAAACAAAATATTGGAATGGAAGATAAACCCAACATGGCATACGTGGGGGATTATTGGGATGAACATACGACAAAAGAAATTTTTGACCTATTGTAGGAATACCAAGGCTTTTTTCCAACGTCAGTAGTGAAGTTAAAAGGAATAAAAGGATACATAGGGGAGATGAAGATTGTTCTGAGGCTGGATGCTCGTCTAGTGAAGCACAGGCCTTATAGATTGAACCCTAGGGTGAAAGAAAAGGTTAAGAGGGAGATCGAAAAAATGTTAGAAGCAGTGAGAATATTTCTGGTGGATGAAGCGGAATGGATAAGTCTGATAGTCATACAGAACAAGAAAGACGTGACAAAAATCAGAGTCTGCGTTGATTATAGAAGTCTAAACAATGCATGTGTGCATGATCCCTTTCTGACACCCTTCAGTGAGGAAGTCCTGGACAATGTAGCAGGCAATGAAGCATATTCATTCACAGATGGATTCTCGAGCTACCATCTAGGTCCGAATAGCCAAAAAGGACAAAAGGAAGACAATGTTCACCACTGAATGGGGGTCATATGCTTACCATGTAATGCCTTTTGGGTTGAAGAACGCACATGCGGTCTTCTCAAGGATTGTTATAGCTGCATTCTGAGACTACATTCACGGCTTCCTAGAAGTGTACATGGATGACTGGACAATATATAGCCTACTGAAGAAACACACAAGCTTACTAAGAGTGATGTTTGAAAGGTGCCAACAGTGGCAAATTTCCTTAAACCTAAAGAAGTGCATTTTTTCGGTTCCATTAGGAACACTCCTGGGCCACATTGTCTGCAAAGATGGAGTGTGCATTGATCTAGCAATGGTTGCGATAATTTTCATCATGGAACCACCATACAATGTAAACACGAAATGGAATGCCAACATGGAAGCTCCAAAGGAAATTACAGCTTGCACACTGGCGAGTTGTTGCAATCACATCCAAGCAGCATGTTCAAACCTAGTAGCAACCAACGCTGATATGAGGAGGAAGTTGGAAATGGGAAGATCAACTCTACCAGACTCAGTCAAAATATATGCGAGAACAATAGAGGGCAAGATTAGGGAGGTAGAAGTCAAGAAGCAAGCACTCGCTGATGCAGTAGTAGATGGGTATGCCCTGAAGGATAGAGTTCACAACTGGTCGGGAAGCCTTGCATTGAAGAATCATTTAGTATACCCTATGAGAGAGCAGCTATAGGTAAGATTCTAGAGTGGTAAGGTTGGCGCAACTAGATGGATATATGCTACAATTTTGGGTAAAAGACGCAAACCTAAAGCCATTCCACATGCCAATGCACATAATATCAAGTTAAGGGGGCATAAAAAATGAGCCCACAAGTAGGTAGTACTTAATAAAATCTAGCCAAGTCATTTCAGCATTCATTTGAAGTTTGTGTCTTTTATCATCCTTTTAGCAAGAATAAGAAAAAGTCTCAATAAGTTTGCAAAAAAATTGTCATAGTATTGCAACCCATTTGTGGTCGGGGGGTGAATAGGTAGATTTAACAGTCACTCGTAGGCACACGCATTTCCAGCTTTTAAGTTACATGTAGGTAGACTCTTTTTTAGTCTTAATAATGACACATCGTATTTGTCCTTTCCACTGTACGAGTAGTCATTTACATAATAAGTAACTAATAATGCAATTGTCAAGTGGAAGCCATAAAATATTTTACTATTAGGAAAAAAATTAGTTAATAAATAACCCCCATTACGACAATGTTAATAAGCCATGCAGCCCACTCTGTCCTTTCCTAGCCCACGTAATAAATGTCAGGTCCAGGTCAGTCGATGGCGACAAAGCACGATTAGAATACATGGGGAAAGTTTTTGTAGTAACCAATTGCCAAAGTCCAATCAGAAAATGTCGTGTCAAGCCCAACTACTTAATTTTCAAGATAATGAAGAAAGCTACAGAATTTCAAGTGCAGGTAGTAGAGAAAATCCAAGTCCACTCTAAAGAACAACAACATAAACGCAGGATTATGAAGCCTCAGGTGACGATTGTCTATCAGACACACAAAGCAATGGCGAAAGGAATTCTCTCAGTTCCATAGGATAAACTAGATGAGCGAATTGCACTGCTGGAAAATATATATGGAAAATATGACAAGTCTATCTTAGTTGACAATGACCTTACTAATTACTCCCAGTTTCCAATGCTAAAAAGGAAGGTCTATACAGAAGAAATTCATAGCAAGATGGCATTAGAAAAACTAGAGTCAGGGAGGATTTCAAAGGATTGCAGAGGTCGGCATTGATCAATTTGAGAAGTTTACCAATCTTCGGCACTCAATTGGCTGCAATGCAATGTACCAAATTACTAGCCAACAGAATTCATGGGGGGTCACTGTGGCTCAACAAGGAGTACCCAATTCACGTATATGATATTCATCGTCTCACAGGGCTGTCAAACAGAGGAATGCGGTAAACACAACGTTCCAGGCAGGTGCCAAAATAGAAAAGAAGCAGGAAGAAGAGAATTATTATGAAAACTATGGAACGAAGCGAGGCGGAATGGGAGAAAAAATGGAGATGATCAACAAATTTGAGATAACGTTCGCCTGCTACATCACAGAAGGTAAAACTATGAGACACTTCACAAGGAATGAATTCTCTCTAGATGCAATTTCGGTTGTGGAGCACTACTGCAAGGGAGAAGTGCTCAACTAGTCTACCTTCGCCTTAAAAGAGCTCTTTGAAGCATGCGAAGACATCTACAGGCGGAGTACCAATTTACTATTTGGATACATACTAATGTCTCTAATGATGTGGAATGGTGGCCACCAAGGGGGAGGGAGATGATGCGGGTCATTGAAGGACAATCATTAGCACTATGGTATGATCCATGGAGAGCTTCAAGGGATCCGAGCAGTAAGGAAATTAATGAGGTAGCTTTCAAAGAATAGTATGAGATGATGCTGATTACAATCAAGTCGATGGAGAGGATACCCAAAACACTGCTAGATGAGTTATCTGAGGAAATCTGGTTTGGAGCCTCACATGGGCACACTTACCTTCGACCACGGTATGTCCATCCTGACACTTTCAAGATGAGGCCATAAAAATTTGTTTTAACTGAAGAGGCACTCTATAGCGAGATTAAATCATGGCCAAGGTTCACCTATGAAATTACAGAAGGGAGGTACTGATATCTCTTTTGTGGCTTGAAGCCACAGTTGTAAGCGAGAGAAGCAGGGGAAGCAGCAGAAAGAGGCCAGCTCAAGATGACATTCACTCGATGGTGCCACAAATGGAAAAGAAAATGTTTGTGATAAGGAAGACGATCACAAGCTTTAATGAACTCTCAAGTCAGGCTAACCAACTGATTCAATTTCAAGGTTCTACTATGTCTTTGCTAATTATTACAACTCCGTTGGCTATGGAAATCCCCATTGGGGGTGCTCTAACCCCATCCCAGCCAGCAGTCCCAAAACCTAAAAAGAAAAAAGAGTAATTTGGAACCTAGATGTTAAGAAGCGGATAACTACCTTGACAATTCACATTGTCGACCTTACTGATGAGGTGGGACAATCAGTCTCTGCATCCCTAGTTATTGAAGAAATACCCCCCAATACATCTACTATCCTACCTCAATCACAGGAATCTTACCCCCACAGTGCCTCTACTTCTGCAACCCTGTCGAAAACCCTCCCCTCTGACACATGACTAGCAACTATAGAAATTAAGGTTGAATCAACATAGAAGTTTAGAGGGGCCACCTCTGCCAGTGGCACCCAACAGACCTCACTAGTCTCTCTAATTTTTGGGTCAGACCCACTCTAGGAGAAAGGACCAACCACAACTCTTCCGCAGGAAGGGGAGGGGGAAAACCATACTAGTAATTTTTACCTATAATTTCCTTGGTGGTCCCTAACCCTAATATCATTCCTCCCACTCCCCAGTTCACTCCACAATTACAACCAGTTCATTCTCCCACCTCTGATTCTGAGAAATCCATTACCAACAGCTTGCCAATTCAGCAAAATTGTCCAAAACCAAGTGTAATGAAAGAAGACACCTTACAACACTGGTGTTCGACATAGTTGTTTACATTTATTCAATAAGAGGGGCAAAGAGCCAAAAAGATATATGATGGTCTAGTCAGAGAGCACGAGCAGCAAAAACAACAACTACAAGAGGTGACAAAGGAGAGAGATCAATTACGACAAGAAAATACAGATTTTCAAGTGTAGGTTGATAAAGTAACAGAGAATTTCCGGTCATTATGGCCAATGATCACAAACGCCAACATGGAAGATTCAAAGGAAATTATAGCCTTCACACTGGCAAGTTGCTGCGATCACATCCAAGCAGCATGTTCAAACCTAGTAGCAATCAATGCTGATATGAGGACGAAGCTGGAAACAAGAAGATCAACACTTCTAGACCCGATCGAAATATATGTGAGAACAATAGAGGGGAATATCAGCGAGGTAGAATACAAGAAGCAGGCACTTTCTGATGCATTAGCTGATGGGTATGCCCTGAAGGATAGAGTTCACGACTGGTCAGGAAGCCTTGCATTGAAGAATCATTTAGTATACCCTATGAGAGAGCAGCTACAGGTACTGTTTGCCAATAGCACGGACTACATGGATTCCAGCCAACTCTAGCAGATTGATGATCATATCGTCGCCATTCAAGCATAGGTTGGTCAAATTGAAGAAGAGTCAGTGGGAACTAAAAATTTGATAAGGGACCAGCGCCCATCGTCTGTCTACAAGTTCTTGCTCTGAAAGAAGTTTGCAACAACAACAAAGAACAGTGGGACCATTTACAAAGTAAAAAGCCAACTGATTTAATGTCCAATATAGACGAATACTTCACCTAGCAGGCTGACATGATCATTGTTGGATGGGAGGCTATCCTCCAAAATTATAATGAATTTAGGTAGCAAACAACCACCATTGTTCCGAATTTGGGGCCTTCGTTTGGAAAGGAAGGGAAACAGGTTGATGAATGGTTAATGGGAGCAGAAACCACCCTGAAAATGATGGCCAAAACAATGGGAGCATTAGCTCCTCAGCCAGCAAAACTATAGCAACCACCAACAGGAGTACCCATTGAGACACCAATAGGACCGGCAGAGATCGAAATGAATTGACTCGAGGACGAGTCAAAGAATTGTGGTCAGGGCCTTTTGGGGCCTTCATTTTGTTTTTAAAATATTTTGTAAGATTTTTGAAGATATAAAGAAGAGGAAACACGTGGTGGCAACAATGGTCAAGCTGCAGTGAAGACAACTGGGGCAGAAGGTAGGAACATTTAGTTACCGGATGGTTGCAGCAAAGTGTCAGTAGAAGGCAGAGGCAGACGAGCGGACAAGACAAATGAGAGGCAACCAAGGAAAGGAACAATCGAACGAGAACTGGTAGTGCAAGCGAAAGAAGGAATAAAAAAGGAGAAATTCATAAGGAGAAAGGGGTTGTTTGTGGTTTGATGGATCAGTAGCGTCTAAACGCAGATGAGCAGAACCTCTAGGTAAAGATTGAACCAGTAACTGAGAAGCAGGCTGAGTCTGTCATAGGTAGTTAGATCCTGTAATTGTATATTTCTTGTAATTACCTGTGGCTAAGGCCAATGTATTATGTATTTGACTTAATATGAATGAGGATATGGACTGGTTTCTTAGTACAATGTATGTATTTTCTTATGATATATAGACCCTATAAAATTTTAAATATACTGCAAGACTATGTATTTGGTAGCTTCATTGTGTGGAATGATATGTTGTTGTACCAAATATACATATGATGATACTCACATTTTGATGGTTGATATACCCTTGACCCCATGGTGAACCCCTTCTTATTTCTGGTCGTGACACGCCTCAGGTGAGACTCCTTACCCTTTGGGTAAGGTGCAAATTTTGGCGTTGTCCTAGACTACAACAAGCCATTGTTGGCCCTCCGCGCTTGAATGTGGGGGTGACTTTTAGAAGTGCAAAAGTAATATTTTCCTAGCTGGAAAAATCATGAAAAAAATATCCTTCTAGCAGATTTAACCATTTATCTATGACATCCGCATCTATTTGACCTTCAAATATGGGGATGTCAAATTTAACTTGTACCTTGAAGGGTATGGCGCTTCGAGAGTGCCTGTTGGAAGGAGATGTGTTGTCTTTGGGTAGTTGTTGAAGGATCTGAGAAAATTTGTCCATCATCGCGTTCCTCTATCGCTCGAGGGATTCTTCGAGCAAGATTTTGAAAGGATCTCTTGCCCCCTCATCTTTCTTCTCTTCTACTATGGGAGGCCATCTTGGTTTGTTATGTTGGTCTCACAAAGGTTCGACCAATTCAAGCCCTAACTCCTTATATCCTGACCTCGTTAGGGACATGCAAATAAAAAATAGAGAAAGAGAAGACCGCTCTGATACCACTGATCCTAACTTAAACAGGAATGCAAAAAATTACATATATAACCATAAATACAAAGATGCAAGAGAAATAACACTTCATTTCATTAATATCAAATATTGAAATAAGCTTATAAACATAATGGAAATAAACTAGCTTAGACAATGGTAGATTATCTCTGAGAAGAGATGTGGCGGCTACATGCCTTTGAACTGTGTGATAATGAGGCTTGAAGGCCTATTTATTATTGAGAAACAATGGAAAACCCTAAACATCCAAAACCTAACCCTAGGAGATGAAGTGCCAAAACTATGGGCTCGTTTGGGTAAATTGGTACATCAACTTTCTAGGGTCGTAACTTTGGAAACAATCTTCATTTGATGTGCACAATAACTCGTTAGAAAGATCTATCTAAGGACTACAAATTTCAAATGAAAAACATCTTCAAAGCCCCATTTTTTCACCGATTTTCCGAAAAAAAACATCGTTTAGGGCCTCAAAACAACTCCAAAAATTCAAGACCCAAAAAACTACCAAAAAGAGTAAATTGTGCTACCATTAAGGAAACTGAAAGAATGAAAGAGACCGTGGTGGGGGTCTAAGTGGAAGAAGAGGGTGGCCACCAACATCCACCTGTATCATGTTGGCAGAAATGGAACAGGAAATGCAGGTAATCAAGAAGAATTTGAAAACTGCAAAGGATAGGCAAAAGATATATGCAGATCAGAAAAGGTTGTTTAAGGAGTTTCAGGTTGGGGAGTAGGTGTACTTGCACATCAAATCGAAGAGGAGATCCTTGAGGATTGGATCATGTGCCAAGACGACACCTTGGATTTGTGTACCTTTTAGGATTATTAAGAGGATTGGGCCAGTAGCCTATTGACTTTCACTACCTCCAACAATGAAAGTCCATGATGTTTTCCATGTGTAGTTTCTTAAGAAGAATATTAAATATGTTGATCATGTGATTGACTGGTATGTATTTTCAGTGGAGCTAGAAGGATAATTACATCTAGAACCTCAGTGCATTTTGCAGAGAAATATGCTCATGCTCTGGAACCTAGAAATCGAGTAGGTTAAAGTGCAGTGGAAACACTTTGGGCCCGATAGAGCTACATGGGAGATGACAGATCAGATGTCAACTATGTATCCTTCTATATTCATTGGTTGAGTGAATGTGTTAGTATATGTACATATGTATATGGATGTAAATATCGCCATTAGCTGTGTTATAAAGCTCAAATAAATGGTATGGGTGTCATGTCATTATGGTTGTCATGTTGTTATGTTGTCATGTTGGTTTGATTCTCAACAAGTTGATCACTGTAAATATTGTAACAAGATAAGTAATAAAGCTCCATGGCCAGTATGTTTTGCTTACAACGGTCTTGTGGTTGTAGGTGTCGTTGAGAACCGAGGATGGTGTTCCCCCAAAGGGGAGGGTTCTGTAACATCCCTAGTCAAAAGTCCATGTAAAAAAACTAATAAAGGTAAAATAATACCTTGGTTATGGAACATGTATTCCAAGATGAATGTTGAGAAAAAACATAGTGATGGGGATAACTTGAAATTAATTAATAGCTAAGGAAATTGGAAAAGGCAATGTCAAAGGCTTGGGAAAGGAAAAGTGTCATTTATTGACATTTTATTTATGAAAATAATGGAAATTAGGAGAAAAGGGAGGTGAAAGGTCACAAGTTGCATGTGAGGAGGAACATGAAGGAAATAGAGCCTCATTAATAAAAAATATTCTAAGGATCAATTCATGGACTTTTGTCAGTTCATTTTTGGAGCTGTGTCTCTATTCTCCCTCTCTTCTACTCTTGGACACTTAGAATTTTATTGGAGCACTCTTGGAGGAGTGTGACATACTTAGAGTTTTGGAAAAGAAGGAAAATGAAGGGTAGGAAAGTGAAAGAGGACATCGGGATCAACCGCTAAAACGAGTTTTGCTTGCAGGTACCAAGTTTCATGTATGTTTTCCTCACTATTTTTGTCATTCATGGCATATGCATGTGGTTTCTTGGTTATGATATGTCATTGGCACGGAGGATTGCCTAGATTAACAATGGGTTTGCCTAGTCTTGCCATTTCCTGGATAACCATGGTGTTGTGGCTTTTACTTTTGTTTTCTAGAGGGTTTTCTTGTGACTTTAGTTGTGGGTTGAGTTACTAGTTCTTGGAAGCCTTAGTTGGAAAAACGCTCTGGAAGCCTTATAACAAATTGGGTTGAGTTACTAGTCTTAGAAGCCCTGGTTCGACAATGCTCTAGAAGCCATTGGTGTGTTGAGTTACTATTCTTGGAAGCCCAGGTTGGACAAATGATTTGGAATCTTAGCAACAATTGTGGGTTGAGTTACTAGTTCTAGAAGACCTAGTTGTAACAAATGCTATGGAGCCTTGGACAACTTCGGTAGAGACCAATCTACTGATGGTTAATGATGTCCGACCATGAGGTGGAATCAATGGTTGAGGGTTGAGGTGGTTTGGCCTCTAGAAGCTCTAGAAGGTTTTGATTGATTTGTTTTATGAGATCCCACATTCATTCTTGGAATATGGACCAGGGGTGATTGGATGAAAGAAAGAGTTCGTTCAACCTAGTCTACAGTTGGGTGGTTCGTGGAGGACTCGTACCTGGTTGGAATATGCAATCATCAATAAGAGCTCTCTTTCTCCTTAGTATTTTATGGGTAAATATACTTGTTTATATGTGGCTTATATGGATGTTATATTCTTGATATTTCTGTTGGTTATATGTTGGTTATGAATGAGTTTTATGATAATGAAAATGTATGGCTCTCATCATGTTTTGGTTAATCACTGAATGTACAATGAATATGTGACTTAATAGATGGTAATGCAATTATTGTGATAAGGCATCAATGCTTCTTAGTGATTCTCATATAAGTATGAGACCCTTATGCTCATATTTGTTGTTTAAACATGTAGAATGCATATTTGTGACATGTTTGACAAAATGTCTATCATGGCTAAGAGGGGTCCAGTCAATTCCTTGTTCAAGTAATTACATTTATATCATTATTCCACTATTATCATTCATTTCTGGAAGTGTCATGGAGTTCTAGGCAATGACCTGAGCCCTATGCCTGAAAAAGTGGCACAAAATTTAGAGTCACAGGCACAAACCTACTTGGGAAAGTCCCCAGTCACAGGCACAAAACTACTTGGGAAAGTACACAGTCGCAGACATACCCATGTTGTGGGAGCGATTGGAAGGTTCTAATTGCACTCATGCCCGTGTCATGGGAGCGACTAGGGGATTAATGTTGTAAAACGTTAGTTTGTATCAGGGGCTAGTCACCTGGAAGGTTTAGATTGTTGGGTGTGGAGCTTGATTATCTTTTGCATTCAAAGGTATCGCCACATTGGACCCCAGTTCGAAATGGGGCAGCAACACCGCCCGTAAAATATTCACTGTGGGGGGGTTCCAGGGGGGGCGGTTGCGACCTTTTGTGAGCCCCCCCCCCCTAGCGGGGGGTTTCGTGGGCAGCACCCCCAATGCTAAGAATAGATGTAAAATTGCCTTGTAAAATGTTGTAATTTCGTAGTCAATCTGGGCCATTCATTAGGTGGATATTAGAAGGAATCCCCTCGCTATATATGAGGGAATTTTATTGTATCTATGTAGATCTGTATTCTAAGTGAGGAAGTGAGAGGAGATAGAGAGCGAAGAGAGAGTTATAGTGGATCTGTTGTAGGTTGTATCTCTTCAATTTGTTGGATAATATAAAAAGAAGGACTCGCTGTTTCTCCATGGACATAGCCCAAACTGGGTGAACCATGTATATCTGTGTCTCTCTTGTTTTATATGTTTTCTATGTTTATATTTCTGTAATATTTTGTGTTCCATTGCTCTGTAATATATAATTTTCTAACATAGATGGCTCCTGGGGGTTCTATAGTAGGTCTGGAAGGTTTGTGTTGTTGTATTCTGTCAGTTCCACTTCCTTAACTAACACATAGGGAGTTGAATCATATCATAGTAACTCGTTATCACATGTTTACCCTAGTTGGTCGTTTACTTGGGTAGATGTAGGAGGAAGGTGTTACATGGCCACTACTAGTTAGGACCCACAACTCCTATTATAATCTATTGGCCACCACCAGCTAGGAAGCGCCAACTTCCTATTAACTGTTTTTTGGCCACCACCATTAAGGAGCCCCTACTCCTATCTTGGAAAACCATCACTTGTGAAGGCCTAACCTCCTCAAATTCTCTAGGGATACATTTCAAAATATTTTAGAATGGACCCCAAATACAACATCAACATAAACACACCATTGCAATACTGATTATCTCTCTAACACAACTTATCAACACATGTGCATCAACAACACTCTCTCTACAACATGTCAACCAATCAACTCAACAAATATATATCAACATCAACAAAACCTATCTCATCTCTTTAACAATCTCACTACACACTAACAAAAACATACTTTTCCCATCACTCAACCATATACTAAACCATTACGACATTCACCCCAGCACATTAAACAACCATGACCCTAGTAGAAATAATCTCTCACTCAAAGTATTACAACAACAACAATACATGAATTCAAGGCTAATTGGCATGGAGATACATTAATGGTGTCAAGATATTTGCTACATACAAAATTAACTATAATACTCTGTCCATCAACATGTAAAATAATCACTGAACATGACACCTATAACAACAAACTATTAGCCATCAATCCTCTTCCCATACTTGATCTACTATAGGTTTTCACTATTCCATCTAATACCAACAATCAAAATCTAGCACTCTGCCACACCAATGCATTATTCAACATTATGAATACTTGTCATTTCTACACAAATCAACATGTACAGATCATTTCACCTTCTACTTGCACTATGTCTCCTTTTTATGTGTATACCATACTCTGCCTCTCTGTAATAATCTCTGCAATCTAAACTAGGTATAAATCACTCTGTCCCATTTCACTCTGCAAGATTTATATGCTCTCTTAAGTATGAGAATGCATTCCAAAATCAAATCCAACACTTATATATAAATATCTATGTCCTAATGATCAATTATGGCTCAATCAACCACTACAATGAAGCTTCTCTACATTACCTCTATCACCTTCTATTCAACTCCTTTTTTCCTAGAACCTCACTTAGAAGCATTTCCAAACCTTGTCAAACCTCCTGCAAATTCTTTAGACCTTGTCCAACCTCTTGCAACTTCTCTACAAGAATCAAGTAACCATCATAAGGAACTAGTTTTTCAAACACATTTGCATCATGTCAAGATCATGAAGGCTTTTTTGGCCAAACATCTTTACATCAAGTCAGGAACATGAGGGCCTAGTTGGCCAAACACCTCTGCATGGATCATGATGGCCTATTTTGCCAAACACCTCCGCATGGATCACGATGGCCTATTTTTCCAAACACCTTTGCATGGATCAAGTCAATGGTAACTCATCTCTAGTAGATCTTCATTCTGACCACAAATCATCAGGATCACAAGGGCCACAGACAGCTGGTTGACATCAATTCCAACAAGAAAACTTTCCATCATGCCAACAAATACATAGGATTTCTCCACCCTTACTACCAAAGCTTCTCAAGGGGAGGAGAAGTAATCCAAGGTTAAAAAGGTAAGCATGACTACTGAGAGGGACACTACATGGAAGGGTTTGTCGAATAAGAATTAAAACTTTGATATGGATCTTGGATGATACCTTTTTTCATTTGTGACCATGGTCATTTTTGTGAAAAAAATGAAAAATGTTCCAGCCCTTCCACTTATTGATAGAAAACCTCTATTTTGGCTAGAGATGGGAATCTACTCATAGGATGCTCTTTGCTCCATATGGAACAAATTAATTTAACCCAATGTGCACTCCTCTAATGGATTCTTCTTCTACATTTTGGGAAAAATATTACTAATGCTAATTATGCATCTTCCTTCTTTTTCTTCGCCTGCAAAGTATCTAGTTGGGAGACCATGTGCTTAATATACCATTTTCTAAGTTCTCCAACATGTTTTTGATTTCTAATTTAATGATTCTAACGCCAGTAGTCCTATTAATCCTACCCAACATATATTTGGGTCCTCTACTAGTCTTATAATCCCCTTGTGAATGTCATTGATAGAGTTCCACAATGTCATCATAATATTGATATTAAATATCTCCTCCACTCATCAGGTTGAGGATTTCTATATGGTCATCGTTTATCCCTCTCAATAATAAGACATAACATGTATTTAGAGGTGAGTTTCCTTACCTTTATCTTTGTATATTGTGTCTCAATCTCTCAACATACTATTCAAGAATTTTGTCTTCATGTTGGGTCATTTAGAAGAATTCTTCCCTTTGCTCCTTCTCCTTGTCGTGTTCTTGATAATTTTCCAAGAAATTATTTTTCATTTGCACCCATGTCCTAATTATATCCCATCCCAAGCTCTTAAACCAATGTAGTGAAACACCTTTAAGGATATCAAGAAAGAGTTTCAATTTCTATGCATTAAAGACATAGTTGTAACTTTTCAAAAGCACATTGAACTCCAAAATAAAGGTATTGGGGTCTACTTTTGAGATACCATGAAAGTTTGGAAGGGATAAACGTGGGATATTTTTTTATCTTGATTTGCTCCTCCAATTATTTTATGGGGAAACTAAATGAAGAGGACAACTCATCCTTAACTTCACGGTCCATTTCTTCTGAAGATGTGCCTTCCTCCTTCAAGGGTGCCTTGGGCGATTTAGGAAAAATCAATGTTGTGTGGAATTTCTCATCGAGAAAATATTTTAGGAATAAAGCTTTTGTAGGTGCAGAGGATGAAGGCTATGTGAATTCAAATTCTACATTGAGAAATTCACGTTTTTGTTTGGCCAAAAAACTTGTTGTAGGATTCAAATAATGTGGCTGGTTATGCCCTCCTTTGTTATGACCTACACTGTTAGTTTGAGGGAGAGTTTTGAAAAATCTACCAATTTTATCTCTACTCCTAGGTATCTAACAAGTCATTATGTTGAAAACAAATTTCTAAAAAAGAAAAATTAGTAGAACAATAAATCAAACCTATCTTAAAGAGAAAATTTTGTAATAGCAAGTAAAATTACACAATAAGTAAATAAAACAAACAACACAACAAAGAGTGCACTATTGATAGTTCCCTGGCAAAAATGAAAAAAATAACGATGGATTTTAATATCTTTCTAATTGATCAGAGAGACAACAACAAAAACTATTCATTTAATTATCAACATGGGGTTCATAGGGGAACTTGTGAATTTTCGTGCACATGATATGCTAGTGCAATTGTGTATGTGTCTTGAAGTTGTAACAACCCCGGGTTAAAAATCCATGTAATAGAGTGAGAGATGCAGAGGAATCCATGCTTGTATAGGCCTAGGGATCCCTAGACTGGTATTGCGGTAAATCATGGTAGTGTATGTTTCTTGTTTAGGCATAGGAATCCCTTGGCAGGATATACAATAAATCCTAGTTGTATTGGTGCTTTCTTCAAGCCTAGAAATCCTTGGCTGGTTCTGGGAGGATATGCAGTAAAGCTTGAGAAGCATTTTTTTGTATGTCCCACATTCATGCTTGCAATATGGCGCGGGGGTGATTGGTTGAAAGAGAGATTTGGTTTAGCCTAATATTTTATCGAGTGGTACATGGAATTCCTTGACTTGGTTGGATTTTCATATGCTAATATAAGCTCCTTTTACTTTGGTATTTCATGAGTGAACGTTCTTATCATTTTGTGGCTTTAATGGTGGTTTCATCATTGATATTTCTCTAGCTATTTGTTAGTTATAAACATGTTTTATGATAGACTCGAGTTATGGTCTCATCATGTTTTGATTAGTAGATGAAATTTTAATGAATGCATGACCTAATAGAAGATCTTGAAACTATTATGAGGAGGCATCCATCCTTATTGACAATTCCCATATAAGAATGAGACCCTTATTTTCAGATGTGTATTTATGACATGTACATTACATGTTTATGATATTTTTTTACAGAATGCATGTCATGGCTGGTAGGGGTCAAGTCAATTCCTTATTCAATTGTTTGCATTAGTAGTCTTATTTCATTGTTATTTATCGTTTCTGAGAATTTCATCAAGTTTTGGGCAGAGGCCTAAGTTGTAGTCCTGAAAAAGTGGCTCAAATTTCAGGGTTGCTGGTAGAAAACTACCTAAAAAAGACTGCAGTCACATGGAGGCCTTGCTGTGGGAGTGATAGGACGGTTACATATGGTTAGAGGGCTTGTCATCATAGCGAATGGAGGTTAGTTTAGTTAAAATCAAGTTTACTCATGGTTTTTGGCACCTAGAGTGATTGGTTAGCCACTGGGGGTCTTGCAGCTTTTGAGGAAGGTCAAATTGGTCTTGTTTTGTCGGTTCCACTTCCTTAACTATACATGGGAAGTTGAATCATATCATAGTAACTCTTCGTCACATGTTTAGCCTGGTGGACTGGTTAGCTTGGATAAATATGGGAGGAGGGCGTTACATAAGTCATAGTAACTAGGTGTTTGTCAAAATTCAAGATATAAATATGATTTTAGAAGTCACCAAGTAATATAAATCACACTTCAATCCAATCCACACTTGCAAGAAATTAAAGACACACTATCTAAACTATGTTGTAAGATAGTAAATTGTAGGAAAGTAAATCACACCAAGATCTAAAGGTGACTTGCTTAAGTGTTAAGAATGATCTTGGATGTTGTAACTTAAAATGCAGTTGCACATACAATGGAAATGCATTCAACTAAAAACCACAATATCATAGTTCTTGTACACATAATCATAAACCAAATGCATAAAATAATAATTCCAAATTGTTTAGGAAAACAAAATTGTTAAGGTTTTGGAAACAAAGTAATGTTAATGCTACAACAGAGTTGCAACAAAAACCCTAACACACAACATGCTATAATTCCTTCATGATATCAATTAGTGAGTGAATAAATATAACATTAACACTCGAGTTGTAGTGATACACTTACAATTCAAAGTTGTAGCAATGTAATCTCTGAGAGTTGCACTAATAAATAATTTATTGGAGATACAACTATTAGTAATTTGGAGTTGTAGCAACATGAAAAATAGAGTACATACAGAAATAAATAGAAATAAAAATTATAACTATAGATACACTATGGATACATACAATACCTAAGGAGGGGGGCCTACCTCCTTAGTTGAGGCACTGGTTAGAAAATAAACAAAATGTGAATGCCCAACTGACCATCACTTAAACTGGAGTGCAAAGGAAATTGAATTGCATAAATAAAATCCTCACCGTTGATTACAAGCTAAGGACAAGTCACAAGCTACTAGCCTTAAGCTTACCCAACTGAAGGAGAATAGGGTGTTTTTAGATAAAATACATTCTATCTAAATAAATCAAACAGATGGATGATCAACCATGAAAATTAGGTTGTTCCTCTTGTTACGTCAATTTCTTCAGAAAATGGTAAAAAAGCGTGCACCAAATGACTCAATTCATTTGTGTGACAGGTGATGATTGAGTCATCACCTCTTCTTGGTCATTTACTTTTTCTTATTATTTTCCTACATAAAAAACTATTTGTTAACTATTTGATTGGTAAAAAACTAGTAGTGGGTTGGTTGACTATTACATTGCCACAATAGGGAGTTGCAACAGTGTGACCCTAATAGGGGCATCATGAGTTGCAACAATGATGTCAAGGACAACATGAGTCACAACAACAAGAATCACAACACCAAATTCATAACAATGATGACAATGACCGAAGTTGCATCTCTTTGTAGTCACATCCCAGAGTTGTAGTAGCCATAAGGAGTTGCAATAATAATAGTTGCAACAACAATGATGGGTTGTAGCAATTGTGGTCACATCTCAAAGTTGCAACAACTAAAACTTGCTTAAGTAGAGAGAGTTGTAGCACCTATAGGGATTTGTGACACCAATAGGGAGTTGCAACACATATAGGGAATTATATCTACTGCCAAGATCCTGCACTAGGTAGTACTTGCGTAGTCCTTGAATTATTTATGCCAGTGTCAATATAGAAAGGAAACAATTCCCAAAAAATGCATATGAAGAAACATTAAAATGACACATGGAAGGATATTCATACCTTGAACAAAATGTATTGATATGGATCGAAAAGTTAATAAGGACAGGAAGTGGGAAAATGGTGGGAAAAAAGGTAATAGATGGTGACTAAAAGTATGCCAATTTATGCACCCATACACATGTCTGTAGCTAAACGGATTCATGGGAAAGACAAAAATGAGGAATGAAATAAATCATACAAATTTTTTGTAGTACTAAACTTCAACTATAGCAACCAACACATCACTCTTAACCAATTTTATTTTGAAATCCAAAACTAGAAAAAGAGGGGAGAAAGAGCTTGAAATCATACATTATTTGAGGCAATTTTAATCTTTAATGATAGAATGAGCAACCATAGTCTACTTAAATCAATACTAACCTTTATAATTAAACAAACCAATCTTTTATACCTTCTAATCAAGTAGTTGAGTGTCCAAGATTAAGAACAATTCCATACTAATCCAAAACAAAACCAACAATCAACTAAGAACTTCAAAATAAAACTATAGACTTAAGCTTATAGGGATAACCACTTCCCAATGCTAGATAGTTGTAAACTCAATGAAATAAGGCAACATTAATACATCAACAATGTAGTGTCCATGTCTGACACCACCCTTAAATATATATAGTTGACCAAAACTCATAACAATGCCAACCCTCGTTATAACCAATTACAAATCATGTCATGTTTAACATGATAAATGCACACAATGTGGCAACAATATTCCCATATTGCTGGTCAAGTCTAAAATACCATAGAATATGAATGCTAGAGCATATTGATATCACAAGGTTGTAACATATGTATTAACCATAAGTGTGTGCCTCGTGTACCACATCTCATTCACGTTGTATGTTATATTAAGTGGTAAACATTGAACCATGAATTATAAATCTCAAATTCCAACGTAATGAAACCATTTTGTCGTCATTTCTTATATATATATTATATATATATTTCAAATTCCAACATAATGAAACAATTTTGTCATCAAAATATATATATATGCACACCAATTTTGATGGATGTATAATATATTTACAATTATTTATCCATTCAATGCCACAATATAAATGCATAAATCAAAACTTCAACATGAAAAGAGGTACATCAATTCCATTTAAAGAACACTCATAGCATAACATAAGCAAACATCAACTGATTTTCTTTTCTAGAAGACCCCATCTACTTACATCAATTATTACATTTTCACAACAATAAAAAGGATATGCAATACTTTGCAAATTTTAAAAATCACAAGGTGTAGTTGTCAATAGGGAGGATAACAAGCATTCCTCCCAATGACTTGAGATATTTCAAGTAGATGGGAGGAATGATTGTTATCTCCCCCACCTAACACACACACATATGAGCTAACAAACTAAAGAAAAAATGGTACCCAAAATTTGCAAAATGTTTTATGGTGAGTTGTGGACTCTGTAGAAAGGTAGCGGGACCACGAGTTGAAAAATGTTATGGAACATGATTCCTCCATCAAAGGGTAATAAATGATGGAAAGTTAAATATAGCATGTACATGTTAGCAGGGAGAAGGTGGAAGAGTAAATTCTAACAGTGGGTAGCCAATGGAGAAATAATTTCATAATTATTGACTCACCTAAGACTAATGGTTATAAAATGTAAAGTATAAGCCCTTGGCAAGGTTGAATATTCATCATATTCTATACATTTATGTAGGTTGTTATTATGAGTTTTCTAAGTTTTATTTATCTTGATCATGGTAGCATATATGTATTGTCATGCATGTTAGATTTTTGACTCACCTGGTTAGATATTTTTGGTGGTAATGTCATGTAGGAGCATCCAACCTCTAAGTCAAATACCTTTGACTAAGACCTAGGGTCTTTAATTTACTAAGGGAGTTGGTTGCTTAATTGTTAATTATCTGTAATTTTCTATGTTTCTAGGAATTCTATAAAGATTTTAATATTGATGTAATTTGGTGTAATAAGATCTTTTTCTAAGAAGAAGTCTCAAGAGCTTGAGTGAGTTAGAGATATCTTGGGATAAGTTAGATTTCTTGAGAGGATTTTGTGGATCTAGAGGATTCTTAGGATCTTATTAGTTGAGTGAATTGTGGATCTGACTAATTCTTGTTCAGGATTTTTTTGTATATTTTGTAAGCCCAAACATTATTTGAGAGAGAGAGTCATCAAAGAGAGTTTAGAGAGTCAAGAATAGAATAGTGAGGCCAAGTAAAGCCACTGGGCCAATAATGGCCAATTCAATGTAAATTTGGCTAAAGGAGAGTCTTCTGTAAATTATATATATATATATAATATATTATAATTATATATATATATTATTTATATATATAAGATATATATACATACAACATATATAAAAATAAAATCATACACATACATATACAATCATATACATATAATATATACTATATATATATATATTATATATATAGGAAGCACTCTGCTTTAAGTGTTGGATGTGCAAAATTGAACCTCTGTACATTAATATGAAATTTTTCCTATAATTGTTATTAGACATATGTGGTGCAGATTGAACCAAATTAAGCTGAGGGATTTGAGCGTAGAAGGAACACGCTAGAGTATAAAGAGATCACAAATGTTGTGAAGAATAGAATTCTTCCTTGAATGAAGCCAGAGTAGCATGAAGGAAGTGTGGAAGCTACAAAGGGCCGGAAGGAATCCATAGAGAGGAGTGTATGGAAGTCTAGAGAGATTCCCGTGTAGGAGCAATGTAACAGTAGCCAAGGAAATAACAAATAAATTAGCATAAGACTTAGTTTTTTTTAGGCTCGACGATAGTACATCAATTGACAGGCACCAGGGAAATAAAACCCAAAGTTTTGTCGGAATAATCTTGTCAATAGACAATTTCAGGTTGATGTGTCCCAGAGGGTCTTCCCAAAAAGCTCGAAGGAGGGAGTACATAAGGGAATGACAGGGTGACTATAATAGCCCTGGGTTAAGTTTTCATGTAAATAAAAATAAGACCAAGGTCACGAGACACATATTCCAAGCCAAATGGTGGGAAAAACATCCTAGTGTGTGTCACTTTCAATAATTGGTATTTTATTTATGAAATAAAGGAAAAAGGGATAAAAGGGAGATGAGAGGTAATATATCTGTATGAGAAGGAAATTGAAGGACAATTAAGGAAAATGAAGAAAATATAAGCCTAAATGATAAAAATTCTTGTGAGGACAAGTTCACAACTTTTTTTCAGTTGAGTTTTTGGGTTGGTTAGCCTTTTGTCAGTTTTTCTTTGGAATTAGTTTAAGAGAGAGAGAGAGAAGAGCACCAAGAGGAGAAAGAAAGAAAGAAAATGAAATACAAGTAAAGTCAAGGAAAGCAAAAGAAGGAAAAAGGAAAAGCAAGGAAAGCAAGGATAAGGTTGTATCAACAACTTGAACATGAAGATTTTGCAGGTAATAGGTTGCATGTGTGATTTCCTAGCTGATGTGTGAACGCATGGTACCTGCATTGGTTTATGGTCCATTTGTTGTCATTGGCATGGGTTTTTCCGGGTTTGACAGTGGATTCAACCTCAACTTTCCATTTCTCGGATAACCATGGTGTGATGGGATTCTTTTCTGGTTGAGCTTTGGATTACCAGAAGATTTTGGAGCCAAGTGAGGTGGTCTTGGGAAAATTCCCAAGGGTTGGGGGTGGAAGTGGTTTAATATCCAAGAAGCCCTTGATAGGTGGCTAGAGACAAGAAAATTCCTCAAGGTAATGGTGAAGAAACTCTAAGGCATCCAAGCTTGTTTGGGTTTCGTGATCTCTTGACCAATTTTGGCGAGATCGTCGTAGCCTGAGGGTAGAGGTGGCTTAATCTCTGGCAAGCCATGATTATTTATGTCTTGATATCCCACATTCATGCTTGGAATATGGAATGGGGCTGATTGGATGAAAGATATATTTTGTTTAGCTCAATCTATGATCGAGTGGTATGTGGAAGTCCCTTACTTGGTTGACTTTGACATATGTTAATAAGAGCTCTCTTGCTATTGTAATATATGATAATTTGTAGTTGTTATTATGTGGCTTTCATGGCTATTCTATCATGGTTAATAATTAGGTTATATGCTAGTTATAAGCATGGATTTGTAATGTTCTCTATCTATGATTTGTTCAGGTTTTGATAAGTATATGCATGCATGGGCTAACAAGTGTTATTGTAGCTATTAAGAGAGGGCACTAGACCTTCTTGATGATTCTCATATGAGGTTCTAACTCTTAAGATCAGATAATATGCATTAATTTCCTGTAACTCACATGTTCACTATATGTTTGACGAAATGACTGTCATGGTTGGGCCTGGTTAGGTCAATTTTTATTCAAGTTTTGTATGTTTAGAATTATCATTATGTCATTTATGATTCTGAGAAGTCTCAGGTAGTTTTGGGCAGTGTTATGGAGGTTGGCCTGGAATTGTGTCTCAGATCTCAGGACCACACCCTTGGAAATAGACAAGTTGGGTCACAACCACACTTAGACAGTGTTGTGCATGCGGTTGAAGGTCTTCAACCACACCCAGTCCTTATCATGCATGCAATTGGGAGTCTAGGTCACTGAAATAAAGTTCCAACTCATGGATTGACCACTTGGGGTTAGTTTGTGGTTAGAAAGTATCAGTTGTAGGCCCCACTTACTTCATTAGAGCTAGGAGGTCGAGTGATGACATAGTGGCACTCTGTTTCACATTTACCCAAAGGGCTTGTAAAAGCGGGTAAATGTGGGAGGGGGTGTTACAAATTGGTATCAAAGATTCCAGGTGTTATCATAAAATCAGTACTAAGGGCTGCTACTTAATAAGATCTCATGAAACTGTTTCAAACCAAGCTTTAGACTAAGGTTTAGCCTCCTTAGTCAGAGAGGGCTCTCTCACAGCTTTTTGATATGCATTAAAGGGCAAGAAAGATGGCTAACTCTTTGAATAGTATATGAAATTCATGCTGGTTGGAACAAC
>APFE031433495.1:0-16367 GCA_000404065.3 Pinus taeda
AAGTGCTTTTCTTCTTCTTGGTTTAGAGTCTAGAATGCATATTCTCCCTTGTAGTGTCTCGGATCATAGACCCATCAAACTTGAACTTCAGGCCCATATGGATCAAGGTCCCATCCCTTTTAAATTCAGTCCCCTTTGGTCAAGGAAGAGTCCTTTATGCAATTAGTAAAAGATACTTGGAAGCAACCAGTCAACGGCTCTGCCTTCATTGTTTGGGAGGAAAAACTCAGGAGAGTGAAAGCTGCAATGAAAACTTGGGTAAAATCCCTTCCTAACCCAACAGTGGAAAGGAAAAAGATCCAAGAATGTCTTGAGATTCATCACCTGAAATCGGAAAATGAAGAGATCACAAAAGAAGTTCTTGACAAGGAGGCTGAGCTGCAGCAAAAGCTTCTCAAAGCAAGCTTGGCCGAGGAAGAGTATTGGAGGATAAAATCTCGTAGGCTTTGGCTCAAGGCAAGAGATAGGAACTCATTCTTCTTTCACAAGCAAGCCCAAGCTCGGAAAAATTTCAATTCCATCTCAGAAATCAAGGAAGAGAACATCAAACACAGAGATATTCAAACCATAAAAAACGTTGTTTTCCTTCATTTCAAAAATTTGTATAGTGAAAAAGAGGGTCTGGGGCATATTTCAACTTTAGTGAATGAGGTGCCCACTCTGATTTCTGCTAGAAAGAATCAGTTTTTGGAAGCAGAAGTCACTAAGATTGAAATAAAAATTGCCCTCTTTGCAATGGAGCTAGATAAGGCCCCGGGCCCAGATGGCTTTACTGCCAGATTCTTGCAGAATTGTTGGCAGATTGAGGAAAAATATTTATGCAGAATGGTCTGGAAATCTCAAGTCTATCAAAAAATTGGGGGAAGCACCAATTCGGCTTTCCTAGCCCTTATCCCTAAGGAAAAAGGCGCCAACTCCTTCACCAGATTTCATCCTATCTCACTTTGCAATATAGGCTACAAGCTGATAACAAAAGTGATCGCAAACAGACTGAAAACCATTCTTCCAGACATTATTCCTGAGAATCAGGGAGGTTTTATTCAGGGAAGACAGATTGTGGACAATTTTATCCTGGTCCAAGAGGCGATCCACTCAAGCTTGACCCAGAAAGAGAAAGGAATGGTTATCAAGCTAGACCTTGAAAGCGCCTTTGATAGGGTGAGACATAAATTTCTGTTGGATGTCCTGCACAAATTTGGTTTTGGCCTCAAATTTATCAACTGGATCAAGGCTTGTATTAGTGAGCCCTGGATTTCCCCTTTGGTGAATGGGAGGGCTACTGACTTCTTCAAAGCCTCTAGAGGGCTAAGGCAAGGGTGTCCTCTCTCCCCCATGCTCTTTGTCCTCCAAGCCTCTGTTCTCAATTTCCTTTTGAATAAAAATCAGATTGATCAAGAAATAATGGGGCTGAACATCGCAAGAGGTGTCAAAAACATAAACCATGCGCTCTTTGCAGATGATTCTCTCTTGCTGGGTGCTGCCTCCTTGCCCTCGGCTAAAAGATTTAAAGAAGTGGTGGATGCCTATTGTGAAGACTCGGGAAGCAGCCTCAATAAAGGCAAATGTCATATCTTCTGCTGGAATACTACTGCCAGTTCGCTCCAAGCCATCTCTAGTTGTTTCAGATTCGCGGCCTCCTCTTCTTGGTCATCCTTCAAGTATTTGGGGCTCCCTGTCTTCCAAAAAAGGGCTCTCAACAGTGACTGGCTGCCTCTGTTGGAAAAATTTAAGTTCAAAATCCAATCCTGGGGCTTCAATTGGCTCAATCTGGCTGGAAAGACAGTGCTCATAAAAGCTGTCTTGAAAAACCTTCCCATTTATCAGTCTGCAGTTATGATGGCTCCCATTGGCATCATGAGGAAAATGGAGGAATATATAAGGAGATTCTTTTGGAAAGGCGGCAAAGCAAATGAGAAGAAAATCCCACTACTAAGCTGGGATATAATCTCCTTGCCCAGGATGGAAGGTGGATTGAACTTTAAGAATATCAGTAAGCAAAATGTTGCTTTAGGTGCAAAATTGTTATGGAGGATAATCGCCCCAAATCCAGGTTGGGCTCAGCAAGCGATGTGGAAAAAATATTATCGTGGGCAGAGAACTCATTGTCTGAAACCCCACTACAACCACCAGATCGATGATCCACAAAATGTGCGCAAAAGCTTTATCCTTAATTAATCTCCATGCGCACTGGATCCCTGGAAATGGCAAGCGCATTAAAATCTGGGAGGATCGTATAATGGGCAACGACCCCCTAGCTGATGAACGCACCCTGGCTTCGTTGAAATATTGGATGGACAGAGCTGGATTAAAAACTTTGTGGGATATATCTCAGTGGGAGAACGGTGACTGGCAGAGTTGGAAGAAACTAGAGGTGTCGTCGTTCCTTTCCAAAGACTACGCCACCTTTCTTTCCCTCTTAAAAGGCAAAGCCCCATTGAACAGCAGAAAATTTGATACTCGGGGATGGGGTTCGATCCTTGGGCATTATTCAGTTGCGCAGGGTTATAAGCAATCCACGCTGCATCCTAATGTCCCCCTTGATCCGAACCCCTGGCAGGGGATCTGGTCTCAGACAACGATCCCAAAAATCGACTCTTTCTACTGGCTTCTTTGTCACCAAAGAATTCTGACCGACGATAGGCTCCGGAAAAGAGGCTTTATGGGGCTCTCCTGTTGCTCACTTTGTGGTGAAGACGAAGAAAATGCCTCCCATCTGATGCTCCTCTGCAATTTTGCTGCAAATCTTTGGAAAGAGGCCTTAAGCCCATGGAACATTGATTTCGCCCCCCCCTAATCGCTGCTCAGACCTCTTCTCCAACTGGAATCTAAGGTACCCTAGTGGCACTTCTCAGAATGCTCATATCAAAGAAGCCTGGCTCGCCCTTCCCAAATTAATCTGCTGGCATATATGGCTGGAAAGAAATCAAAGGATATTCAGAGACAAGAAGAGCGACCCCAAGATAACCTGGGAAAAAATTAAAAGCCGTCTAAAAGACTGTTTGGGAGATAAGCTAGACGGCGCAGATCTTAGTGAATAGGACGTTGAATGGGGTGCTACTCTTGATCTCCAATTCATTGATATAGTCAGGCACCCCCCTCCCCTACAACACTGGCAAATCCACCTTAAGGATGCCGAATTATTTGATTTTTTCATAAAGAAGGCAAGAAATGCTCTCTTTTTTGACGGAGCAGCAAAAGGCAACCCTGGTATTTCCGGAGCAGGTGATGTAGTCAAAAGTGCAGAGGGCAGAATTGAATCCAAATACGCCTGGGGAGTGGGCTTCAATACCAACATTCACACTGAAGCTCTGGCTCTTCTCCAGGGGCTCAAGCTGCTCCTTTTTCTGGGTATCAAATATGCAATAGTTTTCGGTGACTCCCAGTCTATTATAAAGGCCATTGTGGACAATTCTTCACCTTCAGATTTAAGGTTATCTAGATTGGTGAGCAGAATTAGATCCCTAATAAAATCCTTTCAGAGTTTGGAATTCCTTCATGTAAAGAGAAATAACAACAAAGAAGCTGACGCTGAAGCCAATAAAGCAGTTCTCCTCCCCCTCGGAGTTCTACTAAGAGACGGAGACGAAGGATGGGATCCCATCCCTTAACTGGCTGATAAAAATGTTTTACTGCCTTTCATTGGAGCAGTTTGTTTGTATCTGCAAATTAGGAAAGATCGAGAAGATTAATCGTAATATAGTTTGCAAAATCTGCAAGCTCACTAGTGGGGAAGCCATATGGTCCCCGGCCGAGGAGAAATCTGAACTCTGTCTACCTCTTTGTAATCTGAATTGAGGCATTTTTGCCAAGAATCAATACATCATTCTAACCGTTTCTGTAAAAAAAAAAAACAATAAATAGATTATTTATTCGATCATTGTGATAGATTTACATTATCGTTTTTCGCGGTTTTCAAATTTCTTGTGAGTAGGAGATTATTGCTTACATTTACAACCTCCAAATTTTGTTCAACAAGAGATTATTATTTACGTTGATAACCATACATACGCATTCCATCATCAAGAGAAGTGAAGAAAAATAAAAAGAATAGTGTAGTCCATTCTTTCAATTCTTAACCCACGGGTTTCGCTGAACCTTAGTGGATAAAGAAATTTGATTACTTTAATGTTAGCCGGAATATTTTCAGGAGTCTACGTTTGTTTTCAACGTACATTCCACAAAATCGACACGTCAAAATATTTCAGTTTTAAGTATGCAGTTGGAAGATTTTATTTTTATTTTTATTATTATTCCCTGTCGCAGCAGGGTAATAACGCATTCAAAATTCGTTTGATTGTGACATTAAATCTCAATTGACTAAAATTAAAAAGCCATTTATAAATTTAACTTTGTAAGTGAAATAAAAATATTCTTTTAAATATTTTTATTTTATATTTTAACAATTTGATTGGTTCAAGCCACTTGACTCTTATTATGCCATCATTGTTTCAGCCTTCATCGTGCCGCTGCTGCAGACTTTGTTCCCCACAGGAATTTATGATCAAGAGCATGTTAAATAAGGCTTTCCGAGAATGATGGTATTTAAAGAAGCATAAATGTATTGCTTTGCCTCACTTCGCATCATGATGACTTGTAGTGGGGATGACTTCCGCTCATGTCATCCTGTGTATTTGCATTTCATTTCAGGATTGCATGTAAAGGCACAAGTCATTGCTAGTCATTCGTTTCTGCAAGACGTTGAAAAAATACAATTACATTTGCAGGAATTCTAATTTATAATTCAAGCTTCTCCTGAAGAAGTAAATGGTAAGTAAATACATGCAAACCAATCCAGTTAATAGAATCAAGCAAGGAATTTCAGCAATAAATTCATCGAGCAAGGAATTTCAACAATAACACCTGTTATATTACATGTCAGTACAGAGCGCCCACCAAAACAAGCAAAACCTTTAGAGCATAACTGCAACATATTCGGATTTAAATTTTGAATACAAACAGGGCACCCACCAGGTCAAGCAAAACCTTAAGAGCATGCCTGGAACATATTGGGATTTAAAGTTTAACCAGATAACCTAAAAGATCCATATTCAATTTAATTTTCTTTCTAAAGTGATACCATCTGTCATAGAAATTGGCAGTACCTTAGTTCTTGTTTTGAGCAGACAAGAATTTGGTAGTATCATAGTTCTTTTGGCAGTATCATAGTTCTTGGTTTGAGCAGACAATAATGGATGGGGATATGCTTCCAGTCTTGCCTCACTGAGTGGCCAAAGCCAAACAAATAGTGATTAAATTCAGATTACCTCTGCAAGCTTATGAAATGCTTTTCAAAATAAATAAGCAAGCAGATAATTTATTGACAAAGAAGTAATAGCTCAATTGGGAATCTCACTTTCTCCTGAGGATTGATTCCAACCCTGAACTCCTCTTATCCATTCCTCTCCTATCCATTCCTCTACTCTAACTCTAGGCTCTAGCCTTGAGGCATCCACATTCTCCTTAGGATTCATTCCAGCGCTGAACTCCTCTTTGAGAACCCAGTATCCATCCCTCTCCCTAACTCTAGGCTCCAGCCTTGAGGCATCCACAGCCACATGAGAGCCACCAGGACTGGCTACAGCCTTGGTTGTTGGTCCTTTGTTATTTCCATCCGCACTGATCTCATAATTGCGCCCGCCATGATGAACAACATGAACCTGGACTGCTCTCATCAGCCAGAGCCAATTCAGCTTATGTCGACTGCAGACAGAATTGTAAACAACATGGGAACATGGGTTGTAAACTACACACCTAGAATTAGACACCTACTACTCTACCACGCTGTTGCTTTTCCCACTCCCAAATTCCATAATCTGTGCTCGACACTGACACCATTGTTATTTTTGGCAAGTGACACTAACAGGTGGAATCATAGGATCATTAAGTGAAAACTTTGAAAGGGTAGCTTATGTTTTTATGGTGAAATTAATCGTTAAATTGTATAGAAATTATAATAATATTTAAATTTTTACATATATTTAAATTTTGTTTATAATTAAATTTAAAATTTATTAGATTGTTGCATTTTTCAAAAAATAAAAATAAAAATAAGCAGTTTTGACTCTTGCAATAAGATAGCACTTATTATTCCCTATCGCAGCAGGGTAATAACGCTTTCAGAATGCGTTTGTTTGTGACATTAAATCTCAATTGACTAAAAATAAAAAAATCCATTTATAAAGTTAACTTTTAAGAAAAAAATTAATATTTTTATTTTATTTTTAACAATTTGATTGGTTCAAGCCGCTTGGCTCTTATTACGCCATCATTGTTTCAGTCGTCATCGTGCAGTGGCTGTAGACTTTGTTCCCCACAGGCATTTATGATCGATAGCATGTTAAATAAGGCTTGTCAAGAATGATGGTGTTTAAAGAAGCATAAATGTACTGCTCTGCCTCACTTTGCATCATGATGACTTGTAGTACCACGACTTCCACTCTTGTCGTCCTATCGTTGCTCATGAATCATATCTAAATCCGATTACATTCATAATGATTAGTTGTGTGCCAGCATCTACTTTTATTCGTGCCACAAGATTATGGTGCACGATTATTCATGTTTCTATTACCTCACATTAAAAAATGGTCTCATTTTGGTCCGTCCAAAAAAAATATGTTTTTATTGATTTTTCAAAAAAGTTGATGATTTTGGTGAGTTTGAAATTGGCAAAATTCATATGCAAAGTTTTCACAATCAATTTTATGGGGATTTAAATTTTATCTATTTCACACTAATTAAAGAGGACTTTTGTAATAAGCATAGCATTTGTGGATAGTTAAATTGCTCCAAATCACTCAAGCTCACCAGAGTTTTAGATCTCTTAGAGTCAATGGGCATTTAGTTGGATCATTTCTCACCATTCCGATATTGCTTGGCAGTGTAATAAGAGTCCAATCATTAATAATGAAGAATAATATTGATGAATAATTCGAAAACAAAAACAATTTTATATTCATTATAAAGCATGAGCCCTTATACAATAAAGCATCCATAAAAATACCATTGTCGATACAATTAAGAAATAAATTATGATACAAATTATGAAATAACAAAATTGCTATTTTTAAATAATTAACTAAAAATTTAAAACACTTAAACTTTGAATTAGAATTTAAAATACTTAAATATGAAATAAAAGAAAAGAAATAATTAAAACCAAAAAAAGCACAAACATAAAATGACAATGTTTAAATGACAATGGCTCGGTATTAACATTTGAGAGCCACACCTTTGGTGGCTACGCTAGTTTTTAACTCACAACCAACTAATTAACACGAGATCGTTGGTTGTTAACTCACAACGAACTAGTTAACACAATAATCTATTTATGTATTCCATCTTTTGACAAGAGGAGCAATAATCTATTTATTTATTCCATCTTTTGACGAGAGTAACGACAAATAGATTATTTATTCGATCATTTGGACGGATTTACATTATCGATTTTCACGGTTTTAAAATTTCCCGTTAGTAGGAGATTATTGCTTACATTTACAGCCTTCTAATTTTGTTCGGCAAGAGATTATTATTTACGTTTATAATCATACATACGCATTCCATTATCAAGAGAAGTGAAGAAAATAAAAAAAATAGTCTAGTCCATTCTTTCAATCCTTAACCTATGGGTTTCACTGAACCTTAGTGGATAAAGAAATTCGATTACTTTAATGTTAACTGGAAGATTTCAGGAGTCTATGTTTGTTTTCGACGTACATTCCACAAAATCCACACGTCAAAATATTTCAATTTTAAGAATGCGCATAGAAGCTTCTATTTTTATTTTTATTATTATTCCCTGTTGCAGCAAGGTAATAATGCATTCAGAAAGCGTTTGATTATGATTTTAAATCTCAATTGACTAAAAATTAAAAAGTCATTTATAAAGTTCACTTTGTAAGTGAAATAAAATTATTTTTTAAAATACTTTTATTTTATTTTTTGAACAATTTGATTGGTTCAAGCCGCTTGACTCTTATTTTGTCATCATGCAGCTGCTGCAGACTTTGTTGCCCGCTGGCATATATGATCGAGAGCATGTTAAATAAGGCTTGTCGGGAATGATGGTGTTTAAAGAAGCAGAAACGTACTACTCTGCGTCACTTTCCCATCATGATGACTTGTAGTGGTGGCGACTTTCGCTCGTGCCGTCCTTCGTGTGTAGTGGTGGCGACTTTCGCTCGTGCCGTCCTTCGTGTTTGCATTTCATTTCAGGATTCCCTGTAAAGGCACAGGGCATTGCTAGTCATTCGTTTCTACAAGACATTGAAAAAATACAATTGCATTTGCAGGAATTCTAATTTATAATTCAAGCTTCCCCTGAAGAAGTAAATGGTAAGTAAATACATGAAAACCAATCCGGTTAATAGAATCGAGCAGGGAATTTCAGTAATAAATTCATCTTGAAGGGAATTTCAGCAATAATACCTGTCATATTACCTGTCAGTACAGAGCGCCCACCAGCACAAGCAAAACCCTAAGTGCATGATTGCAACATATTCAGATTTAAAGTTTGAATACAAACAGGGCGCCCACCAACGCAAGCAAAACCTTAAGAGCATGCCTCGAACATATTGGGATTTAAATTTTATCTGGATAACCTAAAAGATCCATATCTAGTTTAATTTTCTTTCTAAAGTGATACCATCTGTCATAGAAATTGCCAGTGCCTTAGTACTTGTTTTGAGCAAACAAGAATTTGGCAATATCATAGTTCTTGGTTTGAGAAAATAATAATGGATGGGGCTATGCTTCCAGTCTTACCCCATTGAGTGCCCAAAGCCAAACAAACAGTCATTAAATTATGATTACCTTTGCAAACTTATGAAATACGTTTCAAAATGAATAACAAGCAGATAATTTATTAACAAAGCAAGAATAGCTCAATTGGGAATCTCACTTTCCCCTTAAGATCGATTCCAACCCTAAACTCCTCTTATCCATTCCTCTCCCCTAACTCTAGGCTCCAACCTTGAGGCATCCACATTCTCCTGAGGATTGATTCCAACCCTGAACTCCTCTTTGAGAACCCAATATCCATCCCTCTACCCAACTCTAGGCTCTAGCCTTGAGGCATCCACGGCCACGTGAGAGCTAGCAGGACTGGCTATAGCCTTGGCTATTGCTCCTTTGTTATTTCCATCTGCAATGATCTCATAATTGTGCCTGCCATGATGAACACCACAAACCTTGACTGCGCTCATCAGCCAAAGCCAATTTGGCTTATGCCCACTGCAGACAAGATTGTAAACAACATCGAAACATGGATTGTAAACTGCACACCTATAAGTAGACACTTACTACTCTACCACGTCGCTGCTTTTCCCACTCCCACGTTCCATAATCCGCGCTCCACGCTGACACTGTTGCTATTTTTGGCAAGTGACATAGACAGGTGGAATCATAGCATCATTATTTGAAAACTTTGAAAGGGTAGCTTATGTTTTTATGGTGAAATTAATGTTAAATCATATAGAAATTATAATAATAATTAAATTTTTACATATATTTAAATTTTGTTATATACATTATAATTATTTTTAAATTTGTTTAGATGGTTGGATTTTCAAAAAATAAAAATAAAAAATAAGAAGTTTTGACTCTTGCAATAAGACAGCACTTATTATTCCCTGTCGCATCAAGGTAATAACGCATTCAAAATGTGTTTGTTTGTGACATTAAATCTCAATTGACTAAAAATTAAAAAGCCATTTATAAAGTTAACTTTGTAAGTTAAATAAAATTATTTTTTTTAATATTTTTATTTTATTTTTTAACAATTTGATTGGTTCAAGCTACTTGACTCTTATTCTACCATCATTGTTTCAGTTGTCATCATGCAGTTGTTGCAGACTTTGTTCCTCACGAGCATTTATGATCGAGTGCATGTTAAATAAGGCTTGTCGAGAATGATGATGTTTAAAGAAGCAGAAACGTACTGCTCTGTCTCACTTCGCATCATGATGACCTTTAGTGGCAGCGACTTCTACTCATGTCATCATGTCATTGCTCATGAATCATATCTAAATTCGATAACCTCCATTAAAAAAAGTCCCATTTTGGTCCGTCCAATAAAATTTATGTTTTTATTGATTTTTCAAAATAGTTGATGATTTTGGTCAATTTGAAATTAGCAAAATTCATATGCAAAGTTTTCACAATCAATTTTATGCGGATTTAAATTTTATCTATTTCACGCTAATTAAAGAGGACTTTGTAATAAGGATAGGATTTGGGGATAGTTAAATTTCTCCAAATCGCTCTAGTTTACCGAAGTTTTAGATCTCTTAGAGTCAGTGGGCATTTAGTTGGATCGTTTCTCACCTTTTTTATATTCCTTGGTAGCTTAATGAGAGTCCAATCATTAATAATGAAGCATAATATTGATGAATAATTCGAAAGCAAAAACTAATTTATATTCATTATAGAGCATGAGCTTTTATACAACAACGCATCCATAAAAATACCTTTGTCGATACAAATAAGAAATAAATTATGATACAAATTATGAAATAACAAAATTATCATTTTTAGATAATTAACTTAAAATTTAAAATACATAAACTTTGAATTAGAATTTAAAATACTTAAATTTGAAATAAAAGAAAAAAAATAATTAAAACCAAAAAAACACAAACATAAAATGACAATGTTTAAATGACAATGGCACCATATTCACATTTGAAAGCCACACCTTTGGTGGCTACGCTAGTTTTTAACTCACATCCAACTAATTAACACGAGGTCGCTGGTTTTTACCTCACAACGAACTAGTAAACACAATAATCTATTTATGGATTCCATCTTTTGAAAAGAGTAGCAATAATCTAATTATTTATTCCATCTTTTGACAAGAGTAACAATAAATAGATTATTTATTCGATCATTGTGACTGATTTACATTATCAGTTTTCGTGGTTTTCAAATTTCCCGTGAGTAGGAGATTATTGCTTACATTTACACCCTTCAAATTTTGTTCGGCATGAGATTATTATTTACGTTTATAAGCATACATACGCACTCCATCATCGAGAGAAGTGAAGAAAAATAAAAAGAATAGTCTAGTCCATTTTTTCAATTCTTAACCCATGGGTTTCACTGAACCTTAGTGGATAAAGAAATTCGATTACTTTAATGTTAACCAAAAGATTTCAGGAGTCTATGTTTGTTTTCGATGTACATTCCACAAAATCCACATGTCAAAATATTTCAGTTTTAAGAATGCGCACGGAAGATTTTATTTTTATTTTTATTTTTATTCCTTGCCGCAGAAGGGTAATAACGCATTGAGAAAGCGTTTGATTGTGACATTAAATCTTAATGGATTAAAAATTAAAAATCCATTTATAAAGTTAACTTTGTAAATGAAAAAAAAAAATAACAATTTGATGGGTTCAAAACGCTTGACTCTTATTCCGCCATCATCGTGTAGCCACTGCAGACTTTGTTCCTGTGGGCATTTATGATTGAGAGCATGTTAGATAAGACTTGCCAGGAATGATAGTGTTTAAAGAAGCAGAAATGTACTGCTCTACCTCACTTCGCATAATGATGACTTGTAGTGGCGGCAACTTCCACTCATGTCATCCTGCGTATTTTCATTTCATCTCAGGATTGCATATAAAGGCACAAGTCGTTGCTAGTCATTTGTTTCTACAAGACATTGAAAAAATACAATTACATGTGCAGGAATTCTAATTTATAATTCAAGTTTCTCTTGAAGAAGTAAATGGTAAGTAAATACAAGCAACAAATCTGGTTAATAGAATCGAGCAGGGAATTTCAACAATATATTCATCGAGCAGTGAATTTCAGCAATAATACATGTTAAATTACCTGTCAATACAGAGCGCCCACCAGCATAAGCAAAACCTTAAGAGCGTGACTGCAACATATTCAGATTTAAAGTTTGAATACAAACAGGGCACCCACCAGCGCAAGCAAAACCTTAAGAGCATGCCTCGAACATATTGGAATTTAAAGGTTATCCAGATAACCTAGAAGATCCATATTCAGTTTAATTTTCTTTATAAAGTGCTACCATCTGTCATAGAAATTGGCAGTACCTTAGTTCTTGTTTTGACCAGACAAGGATTTGACAATATCGTAGTTATTTTTGCAGTATCACAGTTCTTGGTTTGAGTAGACAATAATGAATGGGGATATGCTTCCAGTCTTGCCTCGTTGAGTGGCCAAAGCCAAACAAACAGTCATTAAATTCTGATTACCTCTGCAAGCTTATGAAATGCTTTTCAAAATGAATAAGCAAGCAGATAATTTATTGACAAAGCAGGAATAGCTCAATTGTGAATCTCACTTTCTCCTTAGGATTGATTCTAGCCCTGAACTCCTCTTATCCATTCCTCTCCTTTAACTCTAGGTTCCAGCCTTGAGGCATCCACATTCTCCTGAGGATTGATTCCAGCCCTGAACTCCTCTTTGAGAACCCAATATTCATCCCTCTCCCCAACTTTAGGCTCCAGCCTTGAGGCATCCACAACCACACAACCACATGAGAGCCAGCATGACTGACTACAGCCTTGGTTGTTGTTCCTTTGTTATTTCCATCCACATTGATCTCAGAATTGCGCCCGCTATGATGAACAGCATGAACCTGGACTGCTCTCATCGGTCAAAGCCAATTTGGCTTATGCCCATTGTAGACAGGATTGTAAACAACATGGGAACATGGATTGTAAACTACACACCTAAAAGTAGACACCTACTACTCAACCACGTCGCTGCTTTTCCCACTCCCATGTTCCGTAATTTGCACTCGACACTAAAACCGTTGCTATTTTTGGCAAGTGACGCTGACAGGTGAAATCATAGCATTATTACTTGAAAACTTTGAAAGGGTAGCTTATGTTTTTATGGTGAAATTAATCGTTAAATCGTATAAAAATTATAATAATAATTAAATTTTTACATATATTTAAATTTTGTTATATACATTATAATTAATTTAAAATTTATTTCGATTGTTGGATTTTCAAAAAATAATAAAAAAATACGCAGTTTTGACTCTTGCAATAAGAAAGATAGCACTTTTTATTCTTTTGTTATATACATTATAATTAATTTAAAATTTATTTCGATTGTTGGATTTTCAAAAAATAATAAAAAAATACGCAGTTTTGACTCTTGCAATAAGATAGCACTTTTTATTCTTTGTCGCAACAGGGTAATAACACATTCAGAATGCGTTTGTTTGTGACATTAAATCTCAATTGACTAAAAATTAAAAAGCCATTTATAAAGTTAACTTTGTAAGTGAAATAAAATTATTTTTTTTAATATTTTTATTTTAGTTTTTAACAATTTGATTGGTTCAAGCCGCTTGACTCTTATTCCGCCATCATTGTCTCAGTGGTCATTGTGCAACTCCTGCAGATTTTATTCCACGCGGGCATTTATGATCGAGATCATGTTAAATAAGGCTTGTCGAGAATGATGGTGTTCAAAGAAGAAGAAACATACTCCTCTACCTCACTTTGCATCATGATGACTTGTAGTGGCGGCAAGTTCCGCTGGTGCAGTCTTGTTGTTGCTCATGGATCATATCTAAATTTGATTACGTTCATAATTATGTGTTGTGTGGCGGCGGCTACTTTTGTTCGTGCCACAAGATTATGGCATGCGATTATTCATGTTTCTATTACCTCACATTAAAAAAAGTCCTATTTTGGTCCGTCCAAATAAATTTATGTTTTTATTGATTTTTCAAAAAAGTTGATGATTTTGGTGAGTTTGAAATTAGCAAAATTCATATGCAAAGTTTTCACAATCAATTTTATGGGGATTTAAATTTTATCTATTTGAAAAGAGGACTTTTGTAATAAGCATAGGATTTGGGGACAGTTAAATTGTTCAAAATCACTCTAGTTTTAGATCTCTTTGAGTCAGTGGGAATTTAGTTGGATCGCTTCTCACCTTTCCGATATTCCTTGGCAGCTTAATAAGAGTCCAATCATTAATAATGAAGCATAATATTGATAAATAATTCGAAAACAAAAACTAATTTATATTCATTATAGAGCATGAGCTCTTATACAACCATGCATCCATAAAAATACCTTTGTCAATACAAATAATAAATGAATTTGATACAAATTATGAAATAACAAAATTCATATTTTTAAATAATTAACTTAAAATTTAAAATACTTAAACTTTGAATTAGAATTTAAAATACTTAAATTTGAAATAAAATAAAAGGAATAATTAAAACCAAAAAAAAGGCACAAACATAAAATGACAATGTTTAAATGACAGCGGCTTGGTATTAACATTTGAGAGCCACACCTTTGGTGGCTACGCTAGTTTTTAACTCAACCAACTAATTAACACGAGGATGTTGGTTTTCAACTCACAATGAACTAGTTAACACAATAATCTATTTATGTATTCCATCTTTTGAAAAGAGTAACAATAATCTATTTATTTGTTCCATCTTTTGACGAAAGTAACAATAAATAGATTATTTATTCGATCAGTGTGACGGATTTACATTATCAGTTTTCGCAGTTTCCAAATTTCCCGTTAGTAGGAGACTATTGCTTACATTTACAACCTTCAAATTTTGTTCGGCAGGAGATTATTATTTACATGTATAACCATACATACACATTCCATCATCAAGAGAAGTGAAGAAAAATAAAAAAGAATAGTCTAGTCCATTCTTTCAATTCTTAACCCATGGATTTCACTGAACCTTAGTGGATAAAGAAATTTGATTACTTTAATGTTAACCGAAAGATTTTAGGACTCTGTTTTTGTTTTCGACGTACATTCCACAAAATACACAAATCAAAATATTTCAGTTTTAAGAATGCACATGGAAGATTTTATTTTTATTTTTATTATTATTCCCTTCTGCAGCAAGGCATTAACGCACACAGAATGTGTTTGATTGTGACATTAACTCTCAATTTACTAAAAATTAAAAAGCCATTTATAAAATTAAATTTGTAAGGGAAATAAAATTATTTTTTTTAAATATTTTTATTTTATTTTTTAACTTGTTGATTGGTTCAAGCCGCTTGACTCTTATTCTGTCATCATTGTTTGAGCCGTCATCGTGCAGCCGCTGCAGACTTTGTTCCCCGTGGACATTTATGATAGAGAGCATGTTAAATAAGGCTTGCAAGGAATGATGGTGTTTAAAGAAGCAGAAACGTATTGCTTTGCCTCACTCCACATCATGATGACTTGTAGTGGCTTTGCCTCACTCCACATCATGATGACTTGTAGTGGCGACTCCACATCATGATGACTTGTAGTGGCTTTGCCTCACTCCACATCATGATGACTTGTAGTGGCGACAACTTCCGCTCGTGCATCTTGTGTATTTGCATTTCATTTCAAGATTGCATGTAAAGGCACAAGTCATTGCTAGCGGAAATGAAAAAAATACAATTACATTTACATGAATTCTAATTTATAATTCAAGTTTCTCCTTAAGAAGTAAATGGTAAGTAAATACATGCAAACCAATCCAGTTAATAGAATCAAGCAGGGAATTTCAACAATAAATTCATTGAGCGGGGAATTTCAGCAATAATACCTGTTATATTACCTAGCAGTACAGAGCGCCTACCAGCACAAGCAAAACCTTAAGAGCATGACTACAACATATTTGGATTTAAAGTTTGAATGCAAATAGGGCGCCCACCAGCGCAAGCAAAACCTTACGAGCATGCCTGGAACATATTGGCATTTAAAATTTATCTAAATAACCTAAAAGATCCATATCCAGTTTATTTTTCTTTCTAAAGTGATACCATCTGTCATAGAAATTGGCAGTACCTTAGTTCTTGTTTTGAGCAGAGAAGAATTTGGCAATGTCATAGTTCTTGGTTTGAGCAGAACTCATCTTTGAGAACCTAGTATCCATCCCTCTCCCCAACTCTAGGCTCCAGCCTTGAGGCATACACAGCCACATGAGAGCCACCAGGACTGGATATAGCCTTGGCTATTGTTCCTTTGTTATTTCCATCCGCACTGATCTCAGAATTGCGCCTGCCATGATGAACAGCACGAACCTGGACTGCTCTCATCAGTGAGAGCCAATTCGAGTTATGCCCACTGCACACAGGATTGTAAACAACGTGGGAACATGGATTGTAAACTACACACCTAGAAGTAGACACCTACTACTCCACGTTGTTGCTTTTCCCACTCCCACGTTCCATAATCCGCGCTCGATGCTGACACCGTTGCTATTTTTGGCAAGTGACGCTAACAGTTGGAATCATAGCATCATTACTTGAAAACTTTGAAAGGATAGCTTACGTTTTTATGGTGAAATTAATCATTAAATCGTATAGAAATTATAATAATAATTAAATTTTTACATATATTTAAATTTT
>APFE031433497.1:0-11500 GCA_000404065.3 Pinus taeda
AAAATTCATTCCGGCTTTGGGGTCAGGTTGAAGGAAAACTCTGCCGATCATGGATCGGTGAGACGAAAAACCTTCCGGAATGAAGATCATCACTAGAAAATTAGGTCCACCTAGGCAATTTACATACACGATTCAGCTCTGCTAAGATTATTTACATCAAAATGCAGACTGGGTTTACAACTTTTAATAAGATCAGGAGAATGACGATGACTGCTGAATGGCACGAACATCTCGATCAGGCGCTGCCCCTTTTTGCGAAAAAATGGGGTGTACTGCTATGGGTACCTGACACGCAGCGGTCAACATCTGGCTCTACTTGGGGACACGTTGCTGCACTGTAGGAATGTGAGAATCCAGAATCTGCACCCATGCAATACTCGACAAAACATAAATAGCGTCCATTCAAAAATCATCATACAACATGTAAGCACATGAAAGATAGAACCTCTTCATTTATCAACTATCTAATAACATGAAAAAGAAATCTAAACAGAAAATGAAATGCTGAAAATGAAATGCTGAAAATGACAAGGAGTAAGGTTAGAAATACAGGGGATGCCCCATGGCATCAGATGTGTTCAATATAGTGTATATTAAGCATTTGCCTGCTTTCAGGCAAATCTGTCGGCTGCTTGTCGGATGTGCCATGTCCAATTTTACATATGGTAGGACTTCTTCCTATCCGAAAATCAAGCTGCTCGCAGCCGTCTGATGCATCAAATCTTCTTCTCCTTTTCTTTCTCTTGCGCTTTTTCTTTGTGGCAGGCTGGATTACTGATGATATGGAACTTTCTGTTTCAAAGCTCTTAGATGAAGTATGTGAGATATGCGTGACATGTTTTTCTTCATCTTGCATCTGATCTTTGTCGTTTTTAAGTTTATCCTGATCACCTTTAATTAACCACCTTTCAATCGAACCAATGACCTCCTCATAGTAAGATGGAGCTTGTTGCAGCAAATGAGAAGGCTCCTGATCTATTGATGTCTCCTGTATTGTAATGGCATTTATCAGGCTAGAGTGTTCAACCTTTATAGCATTGATTTCTCTGGTATGATCTTCCTCCATGGTCAATAACTTTTTTCTGAAGACATCTGATTAGTTTCCATATCTTTTATTACTTTATCGTATTTTTCCTTTATGATCATCAAGCAATGCTGCATAGAGTTTACCTCTTCCTTATGATTTGCTTGCATGGTAGCCAACTGGTTATTATGATCGAATGTCATGATAGTCATTTCTTCATCCATAGTTAATAACTTGTTTTGCATAGAATTAATTTCCCTATCATGATTAGCTTTCATGGTCATCATATTTTCCTCTAAGCCTGACAACTTGCTCTATAACTAATTTCTGTGTCGTGATTTAAATTATCATGGCCTTCATTTCCATTAGCATTGTTTGATTTTTGCATGATTTCCATTCCCTATTCGTTTGAGTGTGGGCACATAAAGTTTTGGATCAATGGCGTTAATTAGTTTGATTGATCTTCATATTTTTTCACCGCAACATTAGTTTCTTTTGTATAATTGCTTTGATCTTCCTTTTCATTGATCATTTGTCCCTGCTTTTCCATTATCATGAATTTGATCTGTAATGGCACAAGTGGATGGCACATTTTGATATGAAGAATTGTCTTGGAATCTTTCACCGACAGCTGGACCTTTTTCATTCTGTTGCACAGTTTTAGGGGCACAAGGCAAGTTATTTGGATAACCATATCTTTCTTTAAAAGCATTGACAATGTCTTGTAACGAAGTGAAAGAATCTTCAGGACAATTATTAAACCAATTCAAAGCATCACCCTCTAAAGAAAAGACAAAAAGACGCATTTTGACATCTTCATCATTATACTGAGAGGGTCTACAATATATGATCATTATGCGAGTGAACAAGCCTAGATGCCTTTTTACAGCGACTGAATCACCACTTGAGAACAAAGGTAATTTAGAGATGGCCACTTCCGGAATATCATGGAGGTCATTAAAATGACATGGTTTAAACGAATAATCCATGATGAATAACAGGGGACCAAATGGATGATGGAACGAGATCTCTGCTCAAGAAAATCAATCGATAAAGGAAGTGGAGTCGCCACTTGAACAATGAATCTAATTCCAGGATCCAAAAAACAACCAATAAGCAGATATGAGGGAGGCTTCTTGTTTGGGAAAAATAAGAAAATGGAGTCGCCACCCAAACAAGAAACGAGCTGAAAGGAAGCTGCTAATATGACGAAAGGTAAGTTGATGAAAAGATCAAGAGATGCCAAAAATGTTGAATCTGCCAGCTCAAATGAGAGATGAGAAAGATGAAAGAATGATGAGAGATGAGAAGATGAATGTCGTTGAAACGCCAAGGCCAGAAAAACTCTTTCCCCGGCAACGGCGCCAAAAAATGTTGGCGTTGCCGGGCCAGATGAAAAGATAAAAATGAAAAGGATGATTGTCGTTGAAACGCCGAGAAACAATGTCCCCGGCAACGGCGCCAAAAAATGTTGTCGCACAGATTGTCACGACAACGCTCAGACCGGGGGCTGTCACTCTGATCCCCGATCTCTCCGTTTAAGCCTATCTCCCACGGCTAAGGGGGGTAGACCCTATAGGGAAATGGACGACCAACTGTGAACCAGTTGGTTTGGGAGACACGAAAGAGAACAACACTAAATGGATTTGTTTAATTTAATGGACCAGTGCCTTATGGGTTTGATGTTTAAACAATTACTTACTGAATGTTGTAGAAAAGTAAACCATATAGAGCAATCATTTACATCAAACAACTCAAACGATGCAAGATATCCAGTAATTTCACAATGCTTTAACGATGATCTAGCAGTTTTGAAACTTCGAAAGATAAAGCTTGACATACAACCATGTAAATTTGAACATTAACCAGATACCACATTCATGATCCTTCAAGCATGCCAAATCACGTAAAAGATGATAAACATTAATCCCACATCAAAATTTTAGCCTTAACAGAAAAAATAAAACGTGATAAATCCTCGAGCTAACACTGAATCTGGCAAAAATTTCCATGATATTTTTATGCTTTTCAGATAAAAATTTAAAACTAAAACAAAACTTGAAATTAAAAATTAATCTAAATCTAAAGTCTAATAAAAGGGAACTTTTTATTGGTCTTTTATATTTTATATTTTTTATGATTTTTTTATTTTATAATTTTTTATGATTTTAAAATTTTAAATTCAAAATGGAACAAAATTCATATCTAATTCTAAAACTAAGCTAATCTATTAGAAACAAAATCCTTAAATAGGGACTAACCCTTTTTTTGCTTTTGAATTTTTTATTTTTTTTAATTTTATTATTATATTTTTTTTTATGGATTATTCTAAATTTTATAAATTTTTTATTTTTCTTTTGATTAAAAATCAAAACAAAATGATATAAAAACCAAAAGAAACTACATTACATAAATAAAAATTTAAAACAAAAACTAGAAATAAATCTAATCAAAATATAACTAAACGTAAAGTTACATCTAAGCTATTTTAAATCAAATAAACATAAAGAAGAAACCTAAAATGGAATTTTTTTTTTTCTTTTTTGAATTTTTATGATTTTTTTAATTTTTTAAACTTCTAAAAGTCTAAAAAATCTAATTTAAATCTAATCTAAAGCTAAACTATACTAATGAAAAGAAAAATTAGTAAAAAAAAAAAATATATATATATATATTTATATATATAGGAACTGGGATGGATCGCTCGCGCAAAGGTCTGGGCTAGGTTTTCTTTTTTGCGCAATCCTGCAGTTCGTAGAAGCTAAGGTTCGCACGTTACCTCGTCTTGGATAACCGCTGCGGTCACGTCTCTGAGAACCTACAGCTGCAGTTCCCCTTCGATATCGACACCTGTCTTTTTCGATCGCCATCAATAGAAACCGTTATGGATGACTTTGAGCTCGATGCGGTAGATTACTCGGCGGATCCCTCGCCGATCGTGACTATTTTTGGGAACCCCCGATTTACCTCTCAATCTCGGATCTCGCCTTCCTCACCCTGGATTGTTCCTGCGCCCACTCCTCATCCCTCCTCCGCCTCGCTCGATGTGCATCACTCCACATCCCGCGCAGGAGCTTATCCCATTGATCCTCCGCCCTTCGAAGCCCCTCCACACACGTCGGGTTCTCTGCGTTCCTTGGCCTCGCATACTCCGCCCTCACCCGCTTTCGATCCGTTGGCTTCGCCCCTCCTTTCAGGGCCCCTCCCTCAGCCGGCTGATCCCCCTGTCTCTCATCCTTCCGCCTCAGAAGTCCGCCCCTCTGGTTGTTTTGGATCTCCCGCAGCCGATATTCATCCCCCCAGTCCCCCCTCTCGGGATGGCATTACAAATCCGCTTGTGGATCATCAGTCGGCCCCCCGTTCTGGGAAAAAGAAGGCAAAGTGTGTTCGATCGACTATCAGAGACATCTCTATCAAATTCAACGAATCGAAGCCGCTCGGAGAATATCTGGACATTACAAACACTGTATTAGTTGGGCATGTCAGGGGGAGAACATACACGCGACAGAGGCTCAATATTTGGGTAAAGGAGATCTGGGGCGGTGTGCTTTCTGACCTTCCGGAGGTTCACGTCCTCCCCAGAGGATGGTTCTCCCTCAAATTTTCCAAGGAGAGTCAGACAAATTTGGTATTGGGCCGATACTGGAATATTGAAATGGCCCCAGTCCTCCTCAAATGCTGGAACCCTCTATTCGACCCTGAGAAGGAGCAGCTCGGTGCAGGGCCAATTTGGGTTCGCCTCCCAGGCCTTCCGTTGCCATTCTGGGCTGAAGAAGTATTCATTAAAGTCGGCAATGCCCTGGGGACTTATTTGGACTATGATCGCTCATATGTGGAAACAGGAAATCGAACACTGGCGCGGATTTTGGTGCATCTGGACACCCGAGATGGACTCGAGGAGCAGATCACGCTCCAGTGGGGAAGGTGTATCAGAGTGCAGCTATTGGACTATGAAGGAGTCCCATTCCGTTGCAGACGTTGCCATAAAGTCGGCCACCTTGCAAAGGACTGCCCTCTCATCAAGAAAGCTGATGACTCTATGAAGAGTACCCCGCCTTCTACCAGGACTGCATCTCCCAACACTTCTCGCTCTCCCTCTGCGGGCCCACCCCCGTCGGCATCAGCCCCCATGATAGATCCTGGACTCCGGCAGCCATCGCCCCACATTACCAGGGCTTGCTCGGTGGTAGATGCGGGAAGGATATCAGCACCTCTTTCCTCTCAATCTCCTTCTTCGCCTGATAGAAATCATGTTACTGTTTCCTCCCCACAATCCTCCATGATTCATTGCCCATTAACATCATCTCCTCTCATAAGCAACACCGATCCCATCATCTCCACTACTTCCCCTGTGGACTATTCCCACCTGCGCCCGCCTTCCCCTCCACACCCATATTTTCTTAGATCAAGGAATCCAGCCAAAGAGATTCATGCCAAACATTCTGGGCTGGGCATTGTCATTCCTGAAGGTGGTGCTTTGAACACCAGAGGGAGAAAATCCCATCTTTCTAAAGCCATAAAACAAGCAGGGGCAGAAGTGGTCTCTGGCAGGCAATCGACCATAGACGGGGTCCTTAGAGCGGGACACACCCCGAGAGGTGTTTCCCCATGAAGAGCCTTTCTTTTAATTGCAGAGGACTGGCTAGTTCCTCCAAGAAACTAGCCATGAAGCGGCTCGTTGAAACTGAGCCTTTTGACATTATCATGCTCCAAGAGACACTCTGCTCTGCTGAACAGATCACTACCGCCATGCAAACCTTGACCCCTGGATGGAGCTTTTATGCAAATGACGTTGTTGGTCGATCTGGGGGTCTTGCCATTGGGTTCAACCCCCGCTCCATCAAACTGATTTCGACCTGGGGAGGGGCAGGTTTCATTGGAGTGGACGTTTTCTCCGCTGATCTTGGTATGGATCTTAGAATTATAAATGTGTATGCCCCCTGCGCCCAGAGAGAAGTGTTCTGGCAGCACATCCTTCACCTCTCTCTTCTGAATGAAGACAATGTAATTATCGGAGGAGACCTCAACTTCTCTCTGGGATTCAGGGAGTCTTGGGGCTCGGATGCTCAAATTGATCCCATCACAGATTTCATGTCCAACCTGTTGGAGCAATCGAACTTCATAGATATTCCAATGCAGCGTCTTCTCCCTACCTGGAGGAATCGACGAGTTGGGGAAGCTGCTCTCGCTCGCAGACTTGATAGATTTCTCCTTAAGGGGACCTTCATTCAGCATCTGCATCTTTACAGACAATGGGTTGGCTCAGGGGGGCTATCGGATCATAATCCTATATACCTGGAGATTCAAGGTCCCTCCAAAAAACCCAAGGCACCCTTCAAATTTAACCACATCTCGCTGAAGGATCCTTCTTATATAAAGCTGGTCAAAGATTACTGGTTGGCTCATCCTATCAGCGGTAATGAATCTTTCGCCAGATGTTTCTGCAGAAACCTTTCAGAAATCAAGCACATTTCCATTCAGTGGGCAAAGGGCAAATTGGAACGGGAAACAGCGCTACTTGCCCAAATTGAAGCTGATCTAAGCTCTCTCTCTGATGACCGTGGGTTGGGATTCATCTCTGCTGCTGACAAATGCAGGCTAATTGACCTAGAAAATCAAAAAGTCAAGATCCTCAAAGAAAGAGAGGAATCCATCAGATTAAGGAGCAGAGCTTTATGGATACAAGCTGGGGATGATAATACAAAGTTCTTTCATAACTTTGCAAAGAGCAGGAAAGTATCTAATACAATCTGGAAGCTCCCCTCCCCGGATGGTGACATTGCAGACAATTTTAACAAGCTCGCTCACTTGGGTACCACCCACTTCAGGAATCTATACAAGAGCCCTCGGGAATCCAATCTACTGGACATCATCAATGTGGCAAACCACTTCCCGAGATTCGTGGAGGAAGATGATGTGGAGGCATTAATTGAACCTGTTACGGCTGAGGAACTTGAAGGCGTGCTGAAATGGTTCAAGAAAGATAAAAGCCCTGGCCCAGATGGATGGACCATCGAATTCTACTTAGCCTTCTTCGATATTTTGGGGCAGGATTTGCTGAAGGTGGTGGAGGAGAGTAGGACTACAGGTTCCATATATCATGCTATAAATTCCACTTTCCTTGCTCTCATCCCAAAAACCGACTCCCCGTCATCTTTTGAGGATTACAGGCCCATCTCATTGTGTAATTGCCTCTATAAAATCATATCTAAGACCATTGCTAACCGTCTTAGATCCATCCTCTCCAGATCCATTGCCCCTCAACAATTTGCATTTCTTGAATCCAGGCAGATCCATGAGGCCATTGGCCTTGCACAAGAAGCCCTTCACTCCATCTGGTCAAAGAATCTTAAAGCCATCCTCCTCAAAATTGACCTTTCAAAAGCCTTCGATCGAGTTAGCTGGCTCTATATTAAAATGATTCTCATTCATCTGGGGTTTCCTCATGCCTTCATATCTTGGATCATGGCTTGCATCACCTCTCCTTCCTTCAGTATTCTCATCAATGGCTCGGCATCCACATTTTTCCACTCTGAAAGGGGTTTGAGACAGGGTTGCCCACTATCTCCCCTTCTCTTCCTCTTGGTCATGGAAGGTCTCAGTCGCCTCATGGAAACTGCAAAGAGGGATGGAGACATTGGGGGGCTTGGCATTACTGACCTCTGCTATCTCACTCACTTACTGTTTGTGGACGATGTCCTTATTCTACTAAATGGCAGTATAAGGGACACCCGGTCCTTCTCAAAGATCCTGCAACTATTTTCTGATGCTACTGGAATGCAGCCTAATCAGATGAAATCTACCATTACATGCTCCCGCACAACTGTACAGGAGACCCGGACTGCTCTTCGGGCTTTCCCATTCTCGGTCCATCCTCTGGATAGGGGCCTCAAATACTTGGGTTTTAACCTGAAGCCAACCTGTCAAAGGATAGCTGATTGGGTCTGGTTGGTGGCCAAATTGGAAAAAAGACTCATGGGATGGAGCTTCAGATATCTTTCTAGGGCTGGCAGATTGGTCCTCATCAAATCTGTGCTAGAGGCCACTCCGGTCTTCTGGATGGCACTAGCCTGGATTCCAAGGAATATCTTGGGAAGGTTACAGCAGCTGTGCAATCGATATCTCTGGAACGGGAATCAGGAGATAAGAATTTTTGCTTGGATCAGCTGGAAGAAAATCTCCCTGCCCAAAAAATGGGGCGGTTGGGGTCTCAAAGACCTCCCGGAATTCGCCAAGGCGCTGGCAGCCAAGATGGCATGGACATTGCTCACTAGACAAAATCTGTGGACACAGGTAACCTTCCACAAATACATATGGCCTCACAATATTCTGGACTGGGCCCGCTTACCATCCTGGTCTGCCAAGGGATGCTCAACAGTCTGGAAGGCTTTGATCGATTCCCTTCCACTCATCCGGGACAATCTAGCTTGGCGAATAAACGATGGGCTGACGGGCAGGATTGGATTGGACCCTTGGATCAACAGTGGGGGTAGACACATTCTAAACCGGGAGCTTATCACTCATCTTCAATCTCGGGATATTAGACATTTCGCTCAGATTGCTGATCAGCGACGCACGGACATCTTCTCACAAGCTTGGAAGACTGCCCAGCATCTGGATCTCCCCCCTCAATGGCATCAGGAATGGGAACAATATATCATGGCTTTATCTGAATCCCACATCCGCATCAAGCAAGGGCCGGATGAACTTGTTTGGAGCAGCGCGGATCATGGTATGTATGCCCCAAAAAATGGATACATTGCCATCATTGCACACAAAGCACCTGAGCAGATACACTCGTGGTGGCATTCAATCTGGAAGCTCAAGGCTCCGCCCCGAACCAAACTCTTCTTCTGGTGCGCCCTCAGCGGTATTGTTCCCACTGGAGACCACCTCACCCACAGAGCCATATTCGGTCCTTCCTGGTGTTCTTTCTGTAAGAATGAATCTGAATATACCAATCACATTTTCCTACACTGCCCTGCTATTCAAATGCTATGGGGAAATATCTGCTCTCATTTGGGCATAGCGGGCCAATGGACGGGATTAGATCTTCAGAACGCATGGGACACCTGGTCTTCACAGTCACGCGGGCTCTAAACTTCTCAATCTTCCCCCTGTGGCCATTTGGCATATCTGGCTTGCTCGGAATCGGGCTATTTTCGAGGATCGACCGATTATATGGAACCGGATTGAAATTACTATCACCGCGGCCTACCAGGAGCTCCCTGATCCGCCTCCTCCCAGATCCAGATCCATTCATCCTATGCCTGATATCGACAGAGCCACCCCGTGGGCCTTTTTCGACGGGGCAGCAAGCCAAGCAGGGTGTGGAGGGGGATTTGTCCTGCACACTAACGAGCAACATCGATACCTGGCAAAATTGGGTTTTGGAATTGGATCAAATAACTTCGCCGAGTTGTCTGCTCTACATAATCTACTACAATTTGCATTATCTCAACAGCACACAAAGATCAACATATACGGGGATTCAATGGTGGTGGTTAACTGGATTAACAATGTCACCACTTGTCATTCACACTCACTCAGCAATTTATTACATGATTCACTCATTCTCAAGGCAGCATTTGAACATTTCTCTTGTATTCATATTTACAGAGAACACAATACCGAGGCTGACAAACTATCCAAAGAGGCCTTGACACTCCCCAGAGGTGTTCGGACAATAGTGGAGCAGAACAGAACAGAGGAGCACCAATTTTATCACAGGCCATACATAGATCAAAGGCAACAATGGGACATCAATCCCAACAGCTGACAGAAATGGAGATATGCTTTGAAATAATAGGAACATTGACGATATGTTTTTAAAACAGAATCCTTTTTGTGATAAAGATGGGCTGAAATGCCAGATCATAAGTTTATATACTGCACTGAACAACACTCTGAGGGGTGAATTTTTATATGACCGATACAGTAATGCCATGGGCATCTGCTTATGTAATTTTCAAACTATAATGAAAGTTACTGATTTTTCCAGTGGAAAAAAAATATATATATATATATTTTTGTTTTTTTCAAAACAAAACTTTACATTAACATTTGATTGCAAAATCTAAAAAAAGAAGGAAACGTAAATCTAAATGGAACTAAACAATTTAAATCTAAAACTATAAAATAAAAAATAAAAATAAAAATCTAAGACCTAAACTTTAATATGAAACAAAGATTTTTTATTTTGAATTTTTTATTTCATAAACTTAAATCAAGAAACAAAACTTACGCTAGCAAAAAAAACAACGCATACATATATTAAAACTAAAACTAATGGAATGAAACGTAACTAAATGAAATAAAAACGAAAAACGATTTTAACTTTAAACCTATGCCTACGTTACCAAACTACACGACTTGTATAAAAAAAAAAGATCGATTTTGGTTTCAATGTTTTTTGCAGGTGGTTATGAGGACGACAGCGGACAGAGAAAACGCAGCGGCAGGAGGTCGATTTGGTTCGGATGACAGGTAGAAGCCGCAGCAATGGAGATATGAATCCAGCGGAAATGGCAGCGATTAAGGCTAGAGAAGATGCAACACGCAGTTTTGAAGGGAATGTCCAGCACTTACCTGAGGCCCACGACAAAAAATTAAAATCATTTTGTACCTTTACAGTGGCTCGAGGACACAACACGCAGGCAACAATCGAATACCCTTGCTTTTGAGATTTGCAGGCTCGTGGGTTGATGGCAGGAAGAAGATGGTGTAGAGAGAAAACCCTGAAACCTGCAATCTGCAAATAGAAAAATGAAAACCCACGAAAAAATATGCAAGATTGAAAATAAAACCCTAAAAACCACCTGAAAAAAAATTTACATTTATTTACAGATCTTAAGGCTCTTTAGTAGCCAGATTTATCAGTTATCCTCAAATATATTTTCAGAAAGGTTCAGATTTACTAATAAAATGCTTCAGAAATCTCTCAGGTAAATAACACAAACTAAATGATTAACCCAGGGTCAAAACTAGCTAGGCCCTGCAAAAAATGCTTGTGGGAGTTGGCTGGTTCAGCCTAGAACTTCCCCTAACGCCCACTGATCCTCGAGGGTTTCCTACACAGCTCACTTCAATCGTCAAATAAGAGAGAAAAAGCAGTACTAGATTTCAAACAACAATGGAGATACCTGCTATTACATCGAAACCCTAACACTACTAAAACCCTAGCATGTGAACAAGATACCTATGCTCAACAATACTCTTCATTAAGCTGTCATTAACGGCTGAAAATTAAAATATGCAGAAAAACAAAATAGCTCACAGCACTTGAAGAGAGTAACACCAGCAAGATTTTGACCCCAAAGTCTTCTTTATTAGCACCAGAAAATATTTACAAGAGAGCTTCTTCAGCCAAAACTCAGATCCAATATCCAATGATCCCAAATGACCCCTAGCACCCTATTTAAAGGAAAAAATCCCAACGGCTAGTTTGAGTGATCCATGACAAAACGATCTCGACTG
>APFE031433497.1:11884-82296 GCA_000404065.3 Pinus taeda
ACATCTTCAAGGGGGAAAAGCCCTTTGACAGACCCTCATAGACCACCCAGTTCTGCGACCAAACATAATCTAGCAGATGAACACACTAGGATTCTCCTAAGACTCTAATGACAAAATTCATTCCGGCTTTGGGATCAGGTTGAAGGAAAACTCTGCCGATCATGGATCGGTGAGACGAAAAACCTTCCGAAATGAAGATCATCACTAGAAAATTAGGTCCACCTAGGCAATTTACATACATGACTCAGCTCTGGGTTTACAACTTTTAATAAGATCAGGAGAATGACGATGACTGCTGAATGGCACGAACATCTCGATCAGGCGCTGCCCCTTTTTGCGAAAAAAGGGGGTGTACTGCTATGGGTAGTTGACACGCAGCGGTCAACAGGGCCAACATAAAGCTTCTTTCTGCACATGTTGAGGCCGACATAGGATGACTATGCTTGTCTATCTTGGAGGACTTTTACAATTGTAACAACACTTCCTATATATGACTCTAAATTATGCATTTATGACAAGATGACAAATCCCTAAAAACATCAAGAAGAAGTCTTTGACCTATAATAAAAACTCCTTGCTCATGAAACCCATGTTGCAAGTATTACAAAATATATTTTATTATTTTTGTCTTCTTCATTACATAAATTCATAATTACAAGTCATTATGAAGACCAAACCTAGTTACACTTTTCAACAACAACAATGACTCTTAGACCTAGGACAAACCCTAGAAGCACTCAATGGGTGCTTGACCCATAAATTAAAAGAACTTGAGCATGAAAGCCATGCTCCAATAATAATTTCTTTTTCATTTTATAATTTACAAGAATACATTTCATACTTATGAAGACCGAACCTAGTGACACATTTTTCAACACTTATCCCATCATTGATCTATCCATCCTTGTGATTCCTCTCATACCAGGTCTCCTCCCACCAATGGAAGTCCGTAAAAAGCATGGAGCCTTAGCTGAGGCAACAGTGGGCTATTGCTCCATTGTTGCCACTTGACCTAGCAATTTCTCTATAAGATCCACTCCTTGGACCCCTGCTAGTTTGAGCGGTAACAGGGTCATTTTTTAAATCTTTTAAATTTCCCGCAAGATGGAAATTTTAATAAATTATGATTGTAAAATGTAATAAGTGATGTCTAGAGAAGTTGTATGGGGTGTGTGCTCAAAATTACACCTCTCACCCTCGACTTTCTACTAAGGAATGCTTTGAGGGGTGAAAAATTAGTTATGGACCTTCAAAACCCACTTTTCTTAAGTCTATGGGAAAATGTGGCAATAAATTGAGCCATAAATTAAATAAATGGAGAAACATAGATATCCACACATGCCAAAATGATGTGGAAATGAGGTGGAAATTTATCAAAAGATCAAAGTCGAGTTAGAAAGTCATGCGGACTCCACCTAGGCCACAAATCAAGGAAGGGACCACGAGTTCTAGAGACAAAAAGCACTTTTTGTGGAGATAACTCATGTTTAGAGGAGTGATCAAGAGTTTACTCAAGATATGATTCGATTTCGTGGAGGAGTGGAGAAGTGGTCTCCTACCACTCTAGTCCTCTCCACATGTGTCCTCCTCCATCTTCCACAAGTTCCTCTTCTTGGATAGCATGGGCCTCCTTGGAGAATTCAACTTGGGAATTCAATTTGCATTAAATAACATTGGGATTCCCACCATTCTACATTGGGATCTGCTCCCATCTCTCTATTTAAGTGAGCTTTGGGCTCTCACTTTGTATCTATGGAACGAGCTATTGGGCTTAACGAAACTTTGTTGGATTGTGCACTTGCTTTCATATAATATAAAAAGACTTTGGGGTATTGCATTGTTGGTGTTCTCCTTTTCTCCTTGAGGTGATATTGTTTTGATTTATGTGCTTTACTTTCTATATGCAATTTGGATTATGTTAGTTATCATCTTGCCATTCATTTTGGATTAATATATGCAAGTTATCTTGTGTTTATTTTTTAGTAGAGAAATACTCTATTAATGAGGAGCACTAGATGACTTTAGGAGGAATCTCTAGCCTTCTCACCTATTGTATTGTCTAACTCCTTTATGAATGCTAATATCTATTTCCAAGTGTGTAGAAAAAAAATTGAGTTTTGTTGAAGGATTACTTGGGCGTGGGAGAACTCTCCAATAGACTAACTCACTCTCAAGCTCAAGGATTGAAGGACCCAATCGATTTTGCCTCAAGGACGAATTACAAAGAGGGAGTTTCCTTTCCTTTGGCTCTCTTAGATCACAAAAGCATAATTTAAATTATTTCTTATTCTATGTGCTTCAAATAATTTATTTGGCTTCTAGAGTTATTTAGCAAAAGCTTAGCCTTTCTTGTTTGCATAAGAGAGTTTCTCTCTTGTTGCATGCATTTGGATTTACATTGAATATCATTTTCGACATGAAACCATGAAGCTAATTTTGTCCTCTTGCTTGCATTGTGTAGATTAAATGGAGGATTGGAGAGCTTCATCTTGAAAAGTGTTGATTGACGATCAAAAAATTGATTTGTTTTGCAGCCCCAATTAGCTCACATTTGGGGCAGATTTGAAGAAAAGAAAGACCCAAACAAATAACTCTTGTTTGCAGGACCTTTAGCACATACTTGGAGCTGAAAAATCAAGGAGGCCACTAGCTCTAGAGCAAGCATTCATTCAAGGCCTTGAGCCTTTTCAAAGGCTTCCTATTTCTCCAAGAAGGTCATAAGCCTATAGAGGCCTAACCTATAGTTTTTGTACTATTTCCTAACTTTTGTAGAAGGCTGATTTTTGTATGTAAAAATCAGCCCTAATTTTTCAGATTTCAAAGCGCTTCTCATTTGCTTAGATTTCCAAGGAGAAGTTCGAATTTTCTTGAGTACTATTGTAGAGTTTCTCCCTTGGTTAGTTGAGGCCTTTGAGAGGCCCATCATTGTAACAAAGTCTCTACTAAAAATTTAATTTTGCTTGTAGGAGCTTGGGAGATTTGTCACCCAAACTGTACAGGAAAGATGTGACAACACTCAGGGCCGAGGCTGTCACTCTGATCCCTGCCCTCTCCGTTCTTGGTGTCTCCCTATAATAAGCTATGGGGGGTAGTCCCTATGAAATGTGAATATGAGAGACTTGTTGGCAACCAACAAGTCTAAGAGACACAACTGAATGTCCTAGCCACTTGGTTGAATTAGCAAGTTTTTTAAAGATTAAATTAGCTTTATCTTGAAAGACCAGTGCCTTGAATGGAGTCAATTACTTGCTTATACAATTAATTACCAAGTAACCGATTGGACAATTGTTTCTTAAAGGATGCTTCACTATCCTAAATGAGATGCAACTCCTACAAACTAGGTGAGATGTGGAATCTTGGTTAATCTTAGATTATATGTCTATTATAAGTGTGGCTTTCTCTTAATTGTTTTGAAGCTAGTCTCTAGAGTAGGTTGTGAGAGAGAAACCGAGGGGAAGCAAGTTGACACTTGGTTAACGATACCTCCCCTAGGGTTTTAACCACTGAATGCTTCCGACACTGCAGAGATTGTGGCTCTGATGATTGCAAGGTCACCGTGTTAACCATTAAAGAGTTTCTAGGCTCCTCAAGCTAGATGAGAAAGGTGGGCCTATCTTTCTATCGACCAAGCTTATTTTGGAAGTAAATTATTTAGTGCAAGATATTAATCCTAGTATGCAAATGCAAGAGATGTGTGAGTGCTCCTAAGATGAGATCGCTTAATTACTTAAGTATTCAATTACAATGATCTTTCAATTACTAACAATGAAATACTTAAACAATTGGATGAACAACAATCTCAACCACAAGAGAAAAGTGCTTAAACTTGACGGTGCCAGAAAATGTGACCAGTAATACCGATAGACAAGATCAATGCTACTTTGATACAATTAGCAACTTCAAGATTTAAAATCAATGAAAAACCAATATGCCAACTGGATACACAATTAGATTCTCTTATCACACTTATGATTAAACGTGATTATGAAATCCACAAGAGATATCTAATGAGCAATGAATCCACTTATCCAATGACAATGATAGCAATGAGAGATCAAGGGCATAAATCCACAATGTCACTTAGGGCAATTTAGGCAATTAAATCAAACATTTATTAGCTTGATTAGAGCACTTGTGTGAGAGATGCAAGAGTAAAACTAGATCACAGTGACCAAAAATCAACCCAAATCACTTCAACCATAAATGATTATGAATTATGAGAGCCTAATAGCCGATTTTAGACACTTGTGTGTGAATTATTATCTCTACAACCTTATGATCAGAGGTCTGCAATTTTATATCAGCAATCAAAAGACAATGTTTAATGCCCAAAATAAGCTAGAAAATGCATGTATCCAACATTCCAATGATTACCAACGCTTATGAGACTGCTTAGAAGCTATAGATTAAACTTATTATGTTCAGATCAGACCTTAAAATGATGTATATCAGAACTGAAACAACTCAGAAAATTAGTGATTAGGTCTTAAATAAACCCCACAAGGTGCAAAATTACCAATGCCACAATAGCTCAAATGGTTAGCTAATTAGGATGAGTGATCATGAAGTGATTTTTAGTTAATTTTAAAGTGTTTTAGTACTGAACACACTGTTGTAGCAAAATGTTTTGGAACTCAAGAACAGAACAACAAAGAAAATGTGAGGGAAGAGAGCAAACCCTTAGGCCAAATGGCCTAGCTTGGTGACTGGTTGCTCTCCAATTGACTTGGAACTTGGGCCAATGACCTACAACACAATTTGTCAGCTGAAAATAAATGGATCAACCCTCTTATGTCTGCAATTAGGGCACCAATTGCTAGTTGAGGCCTTGCTTTGGCAACTTTGACACTTTAAAGCCTAGCCCAAAAGGCTAGTTAAGCTGCAAAACCAAGTATTAGCCAAATAAACTCAAATTTCTTGGTGCAAATTACCATAAATCAATGCCAAATAATTTTCAATGATGTTCCAAGCGTGCAACCACAAAAAATTAGCTGAAGAATTGCTGCAAAACCCCACCACTTGGCTAAAATCACTGCAAAACCCCACAAAAACCCTAAAGAAGGAAACGAAAGGCCAATAAGGGCTGACAGCTAGAGCTGCAAGGCCACTAAGGCCTGTGGCTAAGACCAGAAAGGCCTCTAAGGCCCGTGTCTAGGGCTAAAAACCCCTAGAAGGGTAGTCGCTAGCCTAAATAGGGTTGCGGCTAGGAGGAGGAGCCCCTTAGGGGCTGCGGCCAAGCCCTAAAGGGTTGCCGCTAGGAGGATAAGCCCTCAAAAGGCTGCGACAGGGGGCAAAGGAGGGGGTCGAGGCCTCTAAAACGCTGGACGGCTCCCCTAAAGGAAGGCCAAGGGCCCTAGGAGGGTAGAAAGGTAGACGGATAGGCCTTAGGGCTTCAAAAAATTTCAGCACCCTACAAATGATAAATTTTCCACAAATTTCCTACAAAATTGTTGGACGGCCTCTTCTTTAGGCTAGACGTCTAGCTTGGAGGGAAGATCTTGCCTTCCTAGGCCTAGATCTACCTCAAAACCCTAGAAAATCCTTTGATCCAAGTTGAAAATCACCTGCACAAATGAATCAAAAAATACCCAAACCCCAAATATATACACAAACATAAAACCCCAAAAAATATTCAAACCCCAGTTGCTACAAAACAAAAGTTAGAAATAATTTACAAATATTGTACAGAATCATTTACAAATATACAATGGTAGCAAAAAAAATTGGAGAAATATTCTTTGAGTAATTGCAGTGGATGAATGTATTTTTCAAAAAATTTGAATATTGGCCAAACCTCTTCTGCAAAAATAAAAATTAAAAAATATATATATAGGAATCTTAGAGCCCAAACACAGTCAACTCTTCCCCACAGTCTATGAACTTGAAGCCCAAGAGCTAGTGTACCTGCAAATCTCTATTTTTTTTCTCAAGTAGAATTGTTAGATCATATGCTGAATCAAATCACCTAAGATAAAATAAAATGTTACCAATAGAATGATCTTATCGTCGACAAATGAAATAACAATTCATTAAAATTTTTAGCACAATGTAGAAAAGCACATAACTAGCACATACCACAGATCAATGGAAGATGAACATCATGAACTAAACCCCAAAGTCTTTCTATTATGATACAGAAATGTTCCCAGTAGAGCAATGGCTCAGTACCAGCGTTACTTTACATCATCCAAAGATATCACATAGAAGCAAAATGACTTCTATTTATAGAGAAATCCCTCCAAGTGGAAAATAATGACTAGTTGACTTGATCCCCGTCAAAATAATCTCGATTGTTGAAAATAGTTTGATGATCTTTTAATCTCCACTATTGAATTTTTGGAAGATGAACATCATGAACTAAACCCCAAAGTCTTTCTATTATGATACAGAAATGTTCCCAGTAGAGCAACGGTTCAGTACCAGCGTTACAAAATTTACATCATCCAAAGATATCACATAGAAGCAAAATGACTTCTATTTATAGAGAAATCCCTCCAAGTGGAAAATAATGACTAGTTGACTTAATCCCCGTCAAAATAATCTCAATTGTTGAAAATAGTTTGATGATCTTTTAATCTCCACTATTGAATTTTATATTTTGAGGAAAAATTCGAATTTTTTTTAAAACCCACTTTTAATTAATATTTTGGATTAATTTCCTTAAAATTTTGACTTTGACTTAACGACGAAAGCCCAAGGGCTCATTTTTTCTTAAAATTTCATTTTTGCCTTGGTGGGGGACCTCCAAAAATTGACTTTCCTTTGACCCACGAAATTTTTTATTATTTTCCACTTGGAGAGAAATTAATTTCCCTATAATTATATTTGACTCATAATTTAATTAATATTCTAGCTTAAGATTTAATTTAATTTTGCCAGAAAAATTAATTAATTGATACTGGAGGAGATTAATAATTTTTCCACCCTCAAATATTTTAGCCATGGTGTCTAAGTATGAGTGACCATGCACTAAAATATTTTTTACATCAAAATATTACAATTAATTCGACCCTCAAAGAGGGAATACACCTTTACATATACACCCTCATGAAATTACCCAATTTTGCGACACAATATGATCTAGTATAGACCAAATAGTTTGTAATAAAGTAATTTAGCCAAATGTGCTTAAATTATTTCCGAACACACTTTTACAAAGACTTGATATAACACTAGGACTCACCTAAGACCTTGTCAAGAGATTCCACCCTAGATTTGGGGTTTAAGCTCGAAGGAAAATTCCACCAATTATCCATGTTTAGAAGCAGAGATAATTCGGTGAGGTTGAAAAACTTCCTCAGATGAAATTCGTTGCCAGCATCAAAGGCTTACCTAGGTGTTGTTACATAATTAAACGATCATACAAGGATCATTTACAATATAACTTGCAGAAATTGGGTTTACAATGATAAAAATGTGATGACTGATGATTTTGAACTTTGAAAAAAATCCTTCACGTCTTTGTATTTTGCTTCCTTGGACTGTCGACAAAGTGTGGTCAACAGGAGATTTCTCCCATGGTATCCTATCTCCCCATTTAGAGGGAGGTTTCTCTTGGGTGGATTGGCTTTGCATGGATTGACCCTCCTTTTGTAACCGACAGTCCCTTTGACCTACTTTGTGGTCATTCGTTGGACATTAATAAAATTATCTTATCTTATCTTATTATCACGCTTCATTCACTTCTTCTAACTTGCTCAACACTCACATTAATTCTTGGAATTAACATATCTTTCACATTTACTTTTCCATTTGCAAGTAAGCTTATCTAGTTTGTTATTTCAAGTTTCAAGTGCTTGCAATTGTGCAACTTTAATTTCCTTTTTCAAGGTAAAACACTTGCAGGCAATTTACTTTTGCTCAAGCTACAACTTGCAACATTTCTTTATGAGCAAATTTTCTTCATGTGCATTCAAGTTACAAGCAAGTACTCACTTTAATTTACAAGCTTTGATTAGTTCACTTTCTCATTTCCATCTCTTTACTTGGCAAAGTGTTTCATAAGCTAATTTTTATCATTATTGACATTATTGGAGCATCTTTATTTGGAAGCAATATTGCAATTTCATATTTGGTTCATTTGCGTTCAAGCATTTTGGGAAGCTTACAACTCCATTTAAATTTCTTGTCAAGTATCATTCTAATTTTCCCTTGAAATTGTTAGCGCAACTTACTTTGGACATTGTTATTTCACTTTCACTCAAGCATCTCTAAAATCAACCCCCAACTTAAGTTGGTTGTATAGACTCTAGGGACCCTCCACCTTTACTGACTCCTCACTGTGAGATCCAGACTTCCAAGCGAGGGCGAGGTCTAGGGACCGGAGTTCAATTGAAACCTTGCTTTAGAATACAACTAATAAAATAAACCAAGAGCACATCTACATCACAAATTTACTTCACTTGCAAATGCAATTCTCCTACATATGCTATCTTGGATTTATTTGAGTTTTATTTGCAATCATCCTTATTTCAAGAAGCATTTATTTTATTTTAGTATGCAAGTATTGTGAATCTTTTACTTTTGCAAATATTAGCTTTCTTGTACTTGGAATATTCTTCATTGGTGCAACGCTATTTCAAGTTATTTCACGTATTTGTTACTTTGATGATCATTTAGCTCATGAGTAATTGATGTCATTATCTTGTCACTTGGGCACTTTTTTCCAAGTATTATTTCCTTTATAGTTGCAAGTGATATTTATATGCTCATCTTGGTCTAACATTCGATTTTGCAAGATTATTTATCATTGTATCTTGAATTTTATTTTGAACAAGCATTTGTCATTTACTTTGAAGCACTGACCTATATTTTGAATATACCATTGAATATTACTCATATGTTTATATTTTTGTTCACATTTTCGAATCAAGTTATCTTTGATAAGTATCTCCTTCTAACTTTAGTCTCCTAGAAACTCACATTTCCTTTAACTAAACTTCTTTAGGTACCACCCCCCTTAGCTTAACTAGGAAAAAGCTTCAACAGACAAAGTAGGGATTAAGTGACAGCCCCTTCTCTTAGTTTGCCACCAAGATCACACCTTGTGGGGTTGAGGTTTTTTCCCACACTAACCTAGATGTGCAACCGAGGCGGCAACATATCCCTCTATCTGTCGCAAATTGATTGCCTTGTTGAATGATCTTATGAACACTAGACCTGATATTTGTTATGTTGTAAACACATTGAGTCAATTCCTAGTTTAGCCCCGACATGTGCACTGGGTTGCAGCGAAACATATGTTGAGATATTTGTGTTGTACCATTGAATATGGTATGAGATATGCTTCTAATGGAGAGTGGCAGATGCATGGTTTCACTGATGTTGATTGGGATGGAAGCTCTGATGATAGAAAGAGCACTTTTGGGTTCTGTTTTAGCTTGGGCTCTACTATGATTTCATGATCTAGTAGAAAGCAAATTTGTGTTGGTTTGAGTACGACTGAAGCTGAGTATATACCTACATATTCATCCTATTGTGAAGTTGTGTGGCTTCGAAAGTTGTTTGTTGGATTGTTTGATCAAGTGTTGGAATCGACCATTATATATTGTGATAATCAAAGTTGTGTGAACCTTTTTGAGAACCCAGATTTTCATGACAAGTCGAAGCACATTGAGATCAAGTATGATTACACCTAAAATATTGTCCAAAGGGGAGTTGTGAGGCTTGAGTATGTCCCTATTAATGAGCGGATTGTTGATGTTTTGACAAAGCCATTGTCTCGGATGAAGTTTGCTTATTTCAAAGAACAACATGGAGTTGTTGAGAACCTCTCTCTTAGAGAGAGGGAGTGTTAAAATTAGCAACTAGGGCCAAATTCCACTTTGGATGGCTCATTTGACGAAGACGATTATTGCATTGAATTCTTCTTTTCGTGAGGACCAAAATCGACCTAAAGATCACTATATTTGGACAAGGAGAAATGTGTTTTTGAATTAAAGCGCACACGTGCAAATTGACAACATTGGCTTGTGATAAATTAATAAAGTGGAACCCCTCTCCATCTCCTATAAAAGGAAGAGTCCTCCAACCTTATTCGACCCATCCAAAAAAAGGTATTCATCTCTTGTATAATACTTCAGTGGAAGCCGCAGCTTGGAGAAGCAAGGAGGACGAGTTGTTTGGGTCTGTTCTATTGAAGAAAGTGTAACTAGGTTCAGTATTTATAATGACACATGATGTAAATTTGCATCTAGCAAATTATTTTGTAAAATTTGAGTCATGGGTTTCATGCTCAAAATTGTTTTAGTAGCTCCCATTGTGAGCTCTAGGCTAGGTGATAGGTTTGGGTCACTGATGTAAATATTACACTTGTAACTTGTATGTAAAAAGATGAGTTTTTGTCTCCAAGATCAAGGGCAAAACCATGTTAAATGTCTCCTCCAAATGCAAGGCTAAAGGACCAGCAATTCAGCATCAAGAAGACTTCCAAAGTGATAATACAAGTCGGCTTCAAGACAGAATTATAGGTCGGCTCATAGGTTGGCTTAAAGGCAGCACTAGAAGGCTATATATAGAGTCTACCTCCCTCCCAATCGAAAACATATCTCACTCTCTATAATTCGGTCAAGGATAAGAGCAAAGGAGTGCGAAGAAGTCTGCGTTCTCTAGCGAAGGGAAGAGGAACAGCTCGGTCACTTTCTAGACCTGTTTTGGGTACTCTCTGCCACACGTGCAAAGGAGAAACAGTCCTCTTTTAGGGCTGCATCACAGTCCAAGTATATCACCTCTGAAGGGTTCTGTTTTGGTCTCAAAAGTTGATTTTTCTGCCTAGATAGAAGTTCCAAGTGCTGCGAAGGGATAAGAGGCTAGGAGAGCCCAAAATCCACTCACACATGCGAAGGAGCCATTTTCAGGTCTGCAACTAGGGCAGAAGTTACAGTCATCATCAAGGAGGTGTTTCATCTTGTTTGGGTCAAAATTTGAACCATAGACATTACTCATTTTGTCCTCCAGGGAAGCGAGTTCCTAAGGAAGGCTAAGGAAGGCTAGAAGGGACATATTCTTGTCCACACTTGCCCAAGTAAACACAGTATTGCAGGTCTGATTTAGGACAGCAAGACAATCCTGATCTAGAGGGGAAATCACCCTTGTTTAAGGGCTCAATGTTGGGTGAAAAAGTTGTGTATTAAGTGACCTTAATGAAAGCAAAACTTGGAGCGAAGAAGAAGGAATAAAAGAGCTGATCCTAGCACCTATGTAGCTGATCTAATTCACTGTACAGCAGTAAGAGGACAGCAGCAGCTAAAGGTACTTGCCTTCATCTTGGAGACACAATAGTCAAAGGGTCTTTGTCTAGGTCTTGGAAATTCTGTCAAGTGAAGACTCTATAAGAAGATTTTCCGTGGGTTTTCCTCTCAAGGTCTTGGAGAGGTTTTGCCCTGGCTGCTGCCTATATCTTGTGTTATTGTTCTTTTGTTTATTGTTCATGGTAGCTGGTTGATGAAGTTAATGAACACACACATAAGGAAGAAATTGTTTGTATAAATAAAAAGTTAAAAAGGGCTTCACAAGTAGTTACCTAGATCAAGAAATCATTGAAATATCAAAGCCCTAGATTACACAGATGTTCTTTGGTTAATTTGTCTCCCACAGGTCCGAGTTAGGAGCAAATAGCTTGCCGTGGGCTTAAGCGCAGCTTTGGGTGGTCGTTTGGCAAGATTTTTGGGTGAGGAACTCTCCAACAGTAGGCCGCATTCTTTGTGTGGAATCACAGGTGGGCCGCAGGCTTATCTAACTTGGAATAGGAGGGCCGAGAGGCTATTCCGAGGTACAGAATAGGTCGCAGGCATATTTACCTTGCTCAGATAGGCGGATGACTTGCTGGAGGGCTAATTACTAGCCTAGGTTGGCAGCGAAGAGGAGCAGAGATGATTGGAGGGAAACTGCAGTGATTGATGAGGTTTGGAAGAGGAGAAAGGAGGGTTGTAGTAGGCTGCAAGCAAACCCTAACCAGTGACTATAATTGCAGATTGATTGGGCCATCTTCTTGCCTAAGGGCAATGTTATTAGATATTCAATTGGCAAGTCGTTTTTATTGTACTCTCTCTCCGCTGAACATTTGATATTAATAATAAGAAGAATTGATAAAGGGTTTTCCCCATCTTGCGGTTTTTCCCTGGCTTGAGCCAATTCCTGTGTTCTCTTGTCTTGGCTTGTCTTTTGCATTTATGTTTGATGTTATTTCATCAGTTACTGTCATATGATAATGGTTAATGTGATTGTTGATGGATTAATGGAATAAATAATGGGCTAATGATCTACTGAAGTAACTGACCTAAGCAAAGAACATGTTAACTCAAAATTAACATCGTATCAGAGCTCAGGTGAGGACGAGCCCAAGCAGAGAAAATGCAATCACTAAGATGGTTTCATCACATCAAAAGATAGAAGCATACCCAGGACCGAGCTCCTTGTGTCATTAAATCAAACTCTGGGCATGATCACTATGACTAAGCCAAAAATCTAATCAGAGATTTCATTACAGTAGTTCTGTGCTCATCTTGGAGGACAAATTCACTCTTTCTGGCTGAGTTTGGGGTCTCCTCTATGCATTTGCTTGTGGAAGGATATTCTGTCTTAAAGGACGAAATCCTCTGTGATTTCTGGAGATAGGGCCGAGCCTTGTTTGAAGTGTTACAATACTTGTTTTGGGGGACCGAAACATCAGAGTGAAGCCATATTGCGCAGGAGATATTTTTCTCTGAAATCCTCGCATTAATCAAAGGCACTTTCCATGGCTCTAATGACTCGGGAGTGTTTCAGATAACATGTATGGTTTTGCATCCATCTCATCTCTTTTGGTTCATCGCATACCTCTGTGTATTTGAGGCTGAGTCTTTAAGGTGGATATGAAGGATGTTTTGAAGACAAACCTCTAGTGTCATACCTATTTTGAACATCTGTGTTGGATCTTTGCTGAGGGCAGTCATATACTATTCAAGGCCTATGCCTTTGTAGAGTTCGTTGATATTTCTGAGTATAAGGATCGATCTATGCGGCCTTGATTACCCTGAGACATAAATTATCCTCTGCAACATACATTCTGGGCAATCTTTCAGAACGAAGAGGCAATTTTAGGTGAAATCTAAAGCTTGTAAAGTGACCAAATTGCACTAACTCCTGTGGCAGTCTTTAGAGGATATATATATGCTATCTGCACATACATCTGTCATAGTTTAGAGCCGACCTTTGCACAAAAGTCTACGAAGGGACTGTGGAGAAAGGAAGATATTTTGATTGCTTGATATTTGGCTTTCAAGGCCATACGACCTTTCTTCTTGATGCTATCTCTCAGGTGTTGAGTGGCCTTACTCCACAGCAAACAAAGCTTGATTTGAGGAACTCAAACTCTAACGTTGATATAATTCTGGCAGTGTTTGATCTGAAGACTCTTTTATGGTTGAAACCTTAAGCAATTTCAGACCTATTGGCGTTCTTCAAGTCCTAATCAGTGATGGTATCTCAGCACATTGTTTGGATCTCAAAGTACTCTTCAAACCTTGGCAAGTAACGGTTGTCTACCTCATAATTTATATCTGACTGATATGAAAGAGTTTTGGGCTATGCTTAAGGACTGATCAGTTAGGTTTTTAAGTTAGTTAGTAAGGCAGCCCATATTCTGTAATAAGGGTTCAGCGCACTAATTTGAAGTTTAAGTTTGAGCACCCGGAAGTTGGAACTATAGCTTTTGCAAGGGATTTTTATTTTTAATTAACTGTAGTTTTGCAGCATCTCATCTCTTGAATGATGCCTGTACAACCATATCCTAACCTTACATCGACCTTGATAACAGATTGTAGTGTCATTATCTTCAAAGACAGCTTTATCATATTGTGGTCAGTGGCTCTCGGTTGTCATACCTATTTGACCTCCTCTCTCTTGAAATCTTAATCATCCAAAGCTCAGGTTGAAGTGAAACATCTCCAGAAATGAAGTCGATTGGCAGAGGTATCAGCTTGTTGAATAGAAAGTCAGTTTGCAAGCATATCAGTAACAACAGATTCAAGGCAGATTTCTGAAGTTAATCAGTGACTAAAATTCAGGTTGAAAAGCTTGAAGAGTTGTCATGGCAATATGATCACTTGCGTTGAGGAGCAGTAAAGGTTCCTTTCTTGTTGTTGTTTAAAGGTTGTATCACTGATACACATCATCAGGAAAAAGTTACAGTAAACTTGACAGAGGCTGAACAATTCAGATCAGGGACAGATCTTGCTTCTCAGGTTGGACATGAATAGGGGCCTTCTATTTCTTTGGGTAGTGTTCCCTATCTTTTTCCCGTGGATTAATTTTGGTTCTAATAATGTGGTTGAGGTAAAGTAAACATGTTATTGGTGGAGAATCGAGGTTGTGGTTGAAAGTGGCATTCAAGATATTCGAACCTTTGGTGACTCTCAGTTGGTGATAAATTGGATTTGAAGGCAAAGAAGGCATTTAAATTTGGTATTGGATCATGTTATCAGAAGGGTCAAAGAGAAATTATGCAGGTTAAGTCATTTACATGAATCAAATGATACCGCAGATGGATGAACAAAAAGGATTGTGAATGTTCTAGTAGGCTTACTAGATATTACAGGGTCAAGGGAGTTCGAAGAAGATGCTTATGACTGCTAGACATATGTTCGTATTAAGAATTGTGTTTTCTAGAAGGAGTGTTCTTTACTTGATTTGGTGTAGGTGGCCAACAATGGCTTAGACTTTCTCTTCAGTTTCTTTTTGAAATATCGTTGGAAAACTATAGCTTTGGAGCTATACGATATTCAATGTATAGTTTTAGCTGTAGAGGTTAGAGATCTACTTTCCTAGACCTTGTTTTTAAACCAGAACACTAGCAACAATACTCTTTTTCAGTGTTAGTTTCCACAAACATCTTGATGAATGTAATTCACCATTTCATGAAAAGAAGGAAATTACAACATTATTCCCTAGGAAGAAATTGTTAAATAAAGCCTCCAATAAATTAGTGTGATTAGAATTTTGGATTGATTAACTAAATAAGAGCCTAATTACCCCATGGAGACAACTTGGACCATAGGTTGGGGTTTTATCTTATATTTTGTATAAATAGGGGTCTTCCCAACAACAAAATATTGTTACTCAGTTGAGAAACATTTTGGAGAAATCTTTCTTCATCATTCAAATTTCCAAGTGCAATTTAATCTTATGTGTGCAAGGGTCCTCACTCCATTCTCATTTCTCTTATATTTATTATTATGATTATTTGCCATTTGGTGTAGTGTGCTCTCTCTCTCTCTCTCTCTCTCTCTCTCTCTCCCCTATATATATATATATATATATATAAGATTAAGCCCTAAAGAACTAGATCCAATGGTGAGGAGTTAGTAGTTTTTCACCATTGGGTAAGATCAAGCAGCCCTAAAGGCTTTCCCTGGAGCCATGGGGTCACCTTGAGGTAGTGATCAAACGTGTGGTTACACCAAGAGATATTATACACAAGTGAATCAATGCTTCACTACATGTCATTCAAATTTTTTTAGTTAAACACATGGCTGCACCCAAATAGATTAATATTAAATGACCTCACAACCCATGCACACGTAAGTAGATCAAAGCCCACTCTCATGTTTCTTCTTTTTGTAAACCCAAAAGGTTTGAATCCATCAGTGAGGAGTGAGAAATATTTCACTATTCGGCAAGGTTCAATTCCCATAAGAGCTTGTCCTGAATCCATGAGTTCACCTTGATGTAGCATGTTAGTTTTTGTAGCATCGGACAGGTGTTCTAGTCTCGATTTGTGCCTAAGAAACTAAGGAATGCGAGATCTTCAAAACCCATAAAAGGTTTCGCGAGATCAGCTTGTGAAACTCTTTAATTAAATTAATTAACATCATTTAATTTTTTTCTAAGTCTAACTTAGGAAAACTAGTTAATTAATAGAAATTAATTAAGAAAATGTGAGAAAGCTCTAGAAACTCGCACAGATTGAGTTTGAGATGATCATAGCCGTTGATGACAATTTAATCATGGTCATTGGTGATCCAACGAGAGATTATAAGCAATGTTCCACCAAGGTTCCGGGACGAGGGGGCGAGGGAGCGAGGGGGCGCGGGAGCGGCCTATGCAAAAGCTCCCTACCATTTTTTAGGAACCGTGGGGGAGCGTCAGGGTCTTAAAAATTTATAAATATAAAATACTATTTATTAATTGAGTCCACTATGACAATTTGGTTCGAATTGAAACGCTGCAAAGCATGATCATTGATATGAATATCATTTGACATTATCCAAATTTATAATATCATATAAAATAATAAATTAAAAATTCTAATTTGTAATCATACATCAATGATCATACATTATGATTAAAGTTTAAAGTTTAAAGTTTTATTCCTTGAGTTAAAGAATTTAGAATTCCTGGAGCAAGAAAGCAATGAATGAAAATTTACACAATCCTTCTTAGAAGAAAACCTAAACAAAGAGAAAACTGTCCTTCTTAGAAGAAAACTTAAACATAGAGAGAACTCAGAACTATAGTGTATTATGTATAATGATTTTGAGAAACTGGACTTCTAAGTTCTTGACATATTAGTTAGGTAGGCCGTAGATTTTCAACTGATAATATTAATATATGAATAGCCTATTTGGCAATGCTTCCATAGGACTAGCCCATAGGTCTGATATACCTTCACAATTCTGTTTTAGATATTGCTAACCTAGAGAAAAAGTCTAAAAGAAATCATTTTTGGAACTTGGACTAAACGGAACCTGGATGCTTTTTCCACAGGTAAAGACCAGTCACCATAGGCCTAATATAGTAATAGGCTGATTGTCTATTGTTTATTCAGTTCCCAGGTAACCATTGCGACAGCCATAACCTTGTGCCATAGATTTTTCCATCGTCAATCTCATTCAAAAAATGATAGACACGTAAGTGGAAGTTACTTTCTTCTTTTCATGTTGTTAAACTGCTTAGTTAGTTTCCATTTTACAGATCCTGCTGGTTTCTTTCTTTGAGCGAATGTATATTTTGAACCCTTTAAGTTCTCATGGGATCAAAATTAGATGTCAGGGCAGAATTTTGAGAAATCATATAGGAAAGTAGTGGGGTGGCTGGTGGAATATTAACATTCTGTATTTTAATCAGGTCTTATTATATCAACAATATTATATTTCAGTCAGGTCTCATCAACACAACGCATGGTAGTCAAGGAGGCAGTCTTTTAAGTTTTTACAAGTCGGATTTTTCACCCATACTTGTGGTTAATTGGTTCCTGGAAACAAAATAGCCAGATCCACTTTTCAGAACATGTGACAGTAGGCTCTTTTCCTAAACCTACTATCACCATGAACGGGGAGAGCCCATATTCAAGGTCTTGGTTTTCCTAGCTTGCACTTTCAACAAATTGTATTAATTCACTAACTTTTTTTAGGTAATTTACCTTTTGTATACAATTCCTAATACAATCAATAATGATACAGGCACTGTTTATTACATATACTATGCAATTTAATTTGAGATCTTGCTAACTTAGTGGCAAAAGAAGCCATTTTTGGGGACGTGGACTTAAACTGCCTGTCTTTCCATAGATCTAACCCATTGGACTGATATAGCTTAACAATCGTATTTCAGATCTTGCCAACTTGGTGTAAAAAATATTTAAATAAGTCATTTTTGGCACTTTGACTCAACCTGAGAGGCTTGTTAATTACCAAACTAGTTCTTGACATAAAACTTTAAGTTACTACAGCAAAGTTCTAGAGCGAGGGAATTTATTTTTGTGTTTCATGGATTCCATCGTGGAATTGCAAAGGGTCATGACTCATTACAATATATACATATTGAGAAGCTGCATTCAACTCACACTCTTCAGCACAGTCAAGACTCAAGTTTGGTTGACACTGCTCTGAGACAGACGCTGTGATGATTGTCCAAAAGCATTCTTACGCAGTTACGCAGGCGGCAGTGGCAAAAGCTCATGAAATGAACTGTTACTAACCTGTTAAGCTGTAGCAGTCCGCTCCTCGCACACAGGCTGCTCACACTATGCTTGAAGGGAGTTGCTACTTGCACAATGCTTGATGGGAGCTGTCAGCTGCTGCTTGTGGGACGCTTGACCAGAGGGAGGGAGGAGTTCTGGAATGATGAATCCGAACAATGAAATCCAACGTTGTGAGTGGAGCGCTCAACGAACTTGCAAAGGCTGTGAGTGTGTTGTTCATGGTTCAGGGTGCTGGTTTTATAACATGAAACAACGATTTTCCAAAACCCTAAACGTTAATTAACTCTTAATTAAAGATTAAGTTCAGTGTTTAGTTAATTAAAATGGTTTTTAATGCATTAAAGGTGTGCCACGTCCCCCCTCGTCCCCCCACGTCCCCTCCTCGCCCCCCTCATCCCCTCGTCACCCTCTCGCCCCCCTCGTCCCCTCTCGTCCCCCCACGCCCCCCCACGTCCCCCCACGTCCCCCTTTTTGGAAACGCCCCCTCGGGGAAGGGAAACGTTTCCTTGGCACGTCCCCCTAAGTTTTCTCCATTTTGGGAGCGTGGGGAAATGTCCCCTACTCGTCCCCAAGTCCCCGGAGCGCGGGGGAGCGAGGAAACTAGACCCCTAAGGGGGGGGGCGAGTCCCCGTGGAACACTGATTATAAGAGCAGGTCAATGGGGATGGAGATAGACACATCAAGTAAGAGGGAGATCAAGGCAGATCAAATTTCCTAGAGAGCAGAGATTTAGAGGGAAGAATTCAAGCCAAAGATCGAGCATCAATGATTGAGGGAGATCAATAGCAGAGTTCTGGAGAATTATTCTAGTCCCGGAGAGCCAACAGAGGGGGGGGGCTAAAATATTTTGCAAGAAATTCGTCCAGGTTGAGCGAGTGAGCCAGAAAACCTAGCACAAGTGTCAAAAGGAGATTGTTTCAATTGCAGGAGACCAGGAGAGCGCTCGGAAGGCAGAACGACTCATTTGCAGTGAAAAAGGGAGGCTAGACGGCCCAGTTGGAGGCAGTTCTAGAGGCCGTGCGACTTGCTTAGGCCAGCAATGCGAACAGACAAGAAGGAGGCCGAATTATTTTGGCGGAGGAAGAAATTTTCTCTTAAATATTTTGACAAGACTTTTGTTGGAGGATTGCCAGATTGGCATCCAGATTATTGTACTCAAATTTTGTTGTTGCATAATAAAACAAAACTCCCATTTGTTGCACTGGTTTCCCCTTCGGGGCATTTTCGGGGACTTTTGTTCAAAAATATTGGTGTCATTTTTATTGTGTGTACATCTATTTTTCTCAGTTCCAATATATTTTCCGCAGTGTAATTTTATTGTGAAGTTTGCATTTGTAGGAGTTATACTTCCAAATGGAGGAGGATCATAGTGCTTCAGAGTTGCAGGATCAGGCAGGGTCCATGGAAGAGCAGCAACAGTTGTAGTATACTCTTGATAAGGATCATTACCTTTATTATGGGGGCCCACAGTTTTCACTAGCAAAAGAATCAGTGTTATTAAGCACAATCAAATCTTAAGGGATAGTTAGGCCCCGGTTCAAGAAGGCAGCATAGATGGGTATCGATGGGACCCAACAGGTACCCATTACACAGTTAAAGCTGGGCACCAATATCTTTGTGACAGCACCTATCAAATGGGAACTTGGAACCAATGGAAGTTAGTGTGGAAAGCAGAAGCACCACCCAAAATCAAATTTTTCATTTGGCTGCTCCTGAAAGGGAAAACTTTGACAGCGGAGAATCTAAGAAAGAGAGGCATCCTGGGCCCATCCAGGTGCCCAAACTGCTGCAGATCAGAGGAAACTATGCAGCATCTATTTTTAGAATGCCCGGTGGCAGAAGAGTGCTGGAAGAGGATGGCCTCAATTGGAGAGTCAACCTGGGCGGCTCAGAGCACCATAGGAGAAACGATATACCATTGGAGGAAGAAATGTCCATGGAAGGAAAAAAGAAGCCAATTGGCGCAAAGAGTATGGAACACTATCCCATACACTCTCCTCTGGCGTATTTGGTTAGCAAGAAATGGCAAGGTCTTCCAGGATAAGGGACACTGCACTAGAAGAATTTGTCACAAAGCAAAAATGCTGGCGATTGAAGCAATTACAAATAACACCAGAGGAAGGATAAATGCAACAAATTACAGCGTAGAAGAGAGGAACTTCCTCAGCTACGCCCTGGAGAATATACCTAAAGCACAAGAAACTAACATGCAAAGGAAAAGGGCAGGAGAAGAAAACAAGTGTTGGAAATTGAGGCTAAAGGAAGAGGAGTTCACTAAATGGCTAAGCAATTGCAATAGGTTCTGTTTGTTCTTTGATGGTGCAGCTAAATCTAATCCGGGATTGGCGGGTGCAGGGGGCCTCATTTGCAATGCAAACGGGGAATGCATCCTTAGCTTTGAATGGGGACTAGGAGAAAACTCCAATAACAGAGCAGAAGGATTGGCTCTGTTCCAGGGCCTTACTCAGTTAATTAATCTCGGGATCACGAAGGCAAATGTTTTTGGGGATTCATCCATAATCATCCGCCTTATGGTATATCACCAAAGCTCTCCAAAGCTCTCCAAATATACTGCTTCAGCAAATAAACCAGAGAAATCAAATACTGCACGCAGCAATGGAGGAAGTTAGCTATCACCACATCCTACGTGGCCTGAACAAAGAGGCGGATAAGTTCGCCAACAAAGCTTGCGAACGATCTATAGGTCTTCTGCGTTGTAACTCCAGCGTGTCACTTCATCCATTGCCATGAATACATCAATCCTCGCTTATGATAAAAGACAGTCATCATATGGAAATAGGCGAAAACACCAGGAGAAGCGTGTCAAAAACAGGGAAGGACGATCCGAAAGGATATGGCTCAGGATTGCAATCAGACAGGGGATCCGCAGCGTGCGAGAGCACAAAATCTCAAGCAGGCGAAGTTCCCTCACAGAGGTCGCCCATTCCCTGCAGGACCTGCAACTAACTCCTCGGTGCAAGCATTACCTCGTGACCCACATCGATTCAACCTCCCGAAATGATCCAATAATCTCTATAAAAACAGCGAACAGGACTCTTCTTCCTCACACCCAGCGAAATCGTCTAAGAGAAAATTGGCATCTCTGTGCCTGGAACACTGAAAGGAGAAATTGTGTGTTAGTTGAGTTCTGTGACCCAGCCCGAAGCGCTCGGATATACGTCTTTAGTGCTGTGAGGAAGAGACCTCTCCGTAAGCAAGGTTGCAATCCTTGTGTCTGGTGCAGCGAAAGGAGGAGCAGTGAGATAAAGATTGTGCTTGAGCGAATGGAACGATCAGAAGACTGTCTCCACTGCAGAGATCTTCAGGCAGATTTCGATGAGCTCAGGTCGCAGCAGCGCCTTATGCAGGACCAAATCAGGAGCCTGGAGACAAGATCAGAAGACCAATACAGGATTCTGAATGAGAAATACAGGACAGAGATCAATCTCTTCCTGTATAGAGCATCATCTCTCTCTGAGCAGTTCAGAAATCTGGCAAATAGATGCAGCCATGTAGAGGAGTCAATCCAAATCTTACAGTACATGCTGGACAAAAAGAACAAAGAAGCTCCCAGCTCTTCTAGCGCAAAGCAGGTGGAACCAGACCCAAACCCAGAGGAATCCACGGCCAGGCAGATTAGTCACATAGATATAGATTAAATATGCTTTGCAGCTGTAAATTTTGGTCTTTACAGTTTATTAGAATCTACAGTAGCCTAGGAAGTTTCAGAAGCAGAACTACTAGAACTAGGATCAAGGAAGAGTCCCATTTTGTAATTCCTCTGATCCAAATCACTCAGAAAGCACTGTTTGTATGGAGAACTGACTCCTTTTTTCAGCATATAATATAGCAACCGAACTTTGTCTAAAAAAAAAAAAATCTTAAGGGATAGTTGCAGTCAGTTACTTGAGGGGCACAGACAGTTACTCAGTAGATAGTGCAAATGCTAGTTGCAACCAGAGACTCAAGAGATAGTTGCAGAGCCAATAGAGGGACGCAGTGGATTAGTAGAACGTTCTCAGTTGCAGTGGTTGCAGAGCAAGCAACAACATGAGATCAAATGTAGCACAGACAGAGTTGGCAGCAGTGGAGGATGGCACATAGCAATGTCAGCAGCAGCGCAAATGCAGGGTGCTTCAGCTCCAAGGCTAGCAGATGAATAAGAGTATGCGCAGTGGCTTGGTGGACAGTGACAGGTTGTTACAGGGGTCAGACATCAACAGCGTAAGGGAAGATGTTACTGGAAAGAACACCTTCCTCGCTAAGAGGGAGTGTTATATTTTGTAGCATCGAACAAGTGTTCTAGTTTTGATTTGTGTCTAAGAGACTGAGGAACACGAGATCTTCAAAACCCAAAAAAGGTTTCACGAGATAAGCTTGTGAAACACCTTAATTAAATTAATTAACCATTATTTAAATTTTTCCTAAGTCTAACTTAGGAAAACCGGTTAATTAATAGGAATTAATTAAGGAAAGGAGAGAAAGCTCTAGAAACTCACACGAATTGAGTTTAAGATGATCTTAGTCGTTGATGATGATTTAATCATGGTCGTCGGTGATCCAACAAGAGATTATAAGAGCAAGTCGATGGGGATGGGGATGAAGATAGACACATCAAGTGAGAGGGATATCAAGTCAGATCGAATTTCCCAGAGAGCAAAGATTTAGAGGGAAGAATTTGAGCCAAAGATCAAGCATCAGTGATTGAGGGAGATCAATAGTAGAGTTCCAGAGGATTATTCCAGTTCTAGAGAGCCAGAACAGGGGAGACTGAAATATTCTGCAGGAAAGCCGTCTAGGTTGAGCGAGTGAGCCAGAAAACCTAGCACAAATGTCGGAAGGAGATCATTGCAGGAGACCGGGAGAGCACCCAGAAGGCAGAACGACTCATTTCTTGTGACAGAGGGAGGCTAGACAACCTAGCTGGAGGCAGTTCTAAAGGTCGTACGACTTGCCCAGGCCAGCAGTGGGAGCAGCCAGTCAAGCAATGCAAGCAGGCCAAAAGGAGGCAAAATTATTTTGGCAAAGGAAGAAATTTTCTCCTAAATATTTTTGGCGAGATTTTTGCTAGAGGATTGCCAGATTGGCATCCAGATTATTGTATTCAGATTCTATTGTTGCATAATAAAATAAACCCTCATTTGCTGCATTGGTTTTCCCTTCGGGGTTTTTCCGGGGAATTTTGTTCAAAAATATTGGTGTCATTTTTATTGTGTCTGCATCTATTTTTCTCAGTTCCAGTGTATTTTCCGCAACGTAATTTTATTGTGAAGAATTGCAGTGTGATTTATTTGTTATTTGTCGTAACAAATCACAACTAAATGAAGATCATTCAACATGATCCCTCTAGGCACAATAAAAATTGGAAGGGCATGGGGGTGGGCTTTGATCCACTTATGTGTGCACAGGCCTGAAGATCATTCAATATAATCCATTTGCCCGTGACAACATGTTCATGGAATTTGAAAGAAATAATTAAAAAATCAACTGTCTAGCCATTAAATTTGGCATCATTCTAATCTGCCATGAAGTTTGCTATTGCTTGAGACTCAGCAAGTTTCAAATTTTTTTGGACAAAATAACTGAATGCAGTAACTAAGATTGGAGTCTTGTTCCTGTTTACAAATTACTGTCTGTAAGACAGCGGAGCACCCAAAAAAATATTCAAGAATAAGAAAGCCAAGCTACATGCCAAGGCCATAAGCCAGAGGGGATGGAGAATAGTCATTTCAACCTTATCTTTCCACACAGGAGACAGGTAACCAGGTAAGATTGTGAGGAGAAAATCATTTAACAAGCAAATTCCCAAAGCCTAAAGGCTAAAAGAGAGAAAATCTGTGAGAGCTGATTTAGGAATCAGCTTTCATTGTTGATCCCACCTTCACTATCTGAGAAGTTTTGCGCAAATAATGTATATTTCTCACTCCTGACAGAATTTCAAGATTTATGGTCAAAGTGTCCTTTGTTTGTGCATATCCAATATGCCCAAAACTATTTCACAGCTTCTTCCAATGAAAGTTAATGAGATTACACAACTTATTGCATTTACACTATCTGACAGAAGCAGCCTTGTTTTTACATTTAAGTACATATAAATTCCATAATGGGTTATGTTTACCCCTCAGGTGAGTAGGATAACTCCCTCTTTAATCAATCATTTCAACATGAAAACTCACCTTTTTCCCTTACTGGTCTCAGCTGCAGTCTTGCCATTAACATCTTTAAGTTTGGAATCGCCCTTTGATTTATTTAGAGTGAGAGATCTGATCAAAATATTTGTGGAATCTGTCTTGATGACTTGGTTTTCTGCAACGAAAACAGTAGACCAATAGTTATAAATCATGCTGCAAGTTTCATACTAATCCTTACAAGATGCATGTAAAAACCAACTGTAGACCATCCTTGTAAAACTGCACATAACTTTGGAAGTAGAAGTATCTAGATTTCACTGTTTTAAGAAGTAGAACTCATCCATGAACATGTCTCTCCTGCCAAATCTCTCTGGAAGCTTGAAGTTTAAGAATGGAAAAACTCATAAAGCGCGATTTATTACATAGGTACAAACAGTGAACAACAAATAAAATACTGTAATACAAATTATACTGTGGAAAGCAGACAAGGTTGAAAAATAGTTACACAAGTACCCGTCCATATCCTAGAAATAAAACTTTTTGTTCAAAAACCATCATCAAATATTTCTTTGAATTTGTAATGGAAACTATGTGGACACTTGGCATAGCATGATAAAAACCCTTTATGCCAAGCATTTGGGAAGGGTAATCAAGACAGACAAACCATTTAAGTGCATAGTGGTTCTTATCTCTTGATCTGCATCAAAATAAGAAACAAAAGTTGCCATACAATATCAAATATTAGTTGTCCTAGAAGTTCGTTGCCATTATCCATTAACGGATTCCTACAACCCATGTGTTGGGATCATTTATTAATTATTCACAGGAAAAGGTCTAAAGGTTGCATAAGCTTGACAAAGATAGTTTAGCAGACATGTAACCCTATGACCCAGTAAATTGCTGTTATGGTATCCATTGTACATTACTCATTAAATTTATCGCATAACAATAATATTGTCCTGTCATAATCCTTTATTTATTGAGTTTGATAGACAATTCCAAGAGATGCATACTCATATTGTATTTGTAAGGATTTTTACAAATGAATAAGTCAAAGGGTGTAAGGGTTAAACACACCACTAGTTTGCATATCATGACTGTTTATATAGCTTCTTTTTATTGCATACACTAATAAAGGTTTTGTTGGAGGAATCCTACATTCCTGTATGTATGTTTGATTTTCATTTGTTGCAAAATTGCCAAAAAAAGGGAACTTGTATGTTAAATCATTAGGAGGTAGACTTGTATGGAGTAGGCATGTTGAGTTGATGAACATGGACATTGTTGAAAAAATCAGTACCAGCAAAAAACAGCAAGGGTATGGACATCAGGACATTAAAAGAAAACCGGGAGAAAATCAACAAAAATTGGCAAACCAAAGCAAGCATTAAAAACTACAAAACAAATTCATTTTTTCAATTATTTTTAAAAGATAAACCAAGAGGCAGAGCAACATCAAATAAGCACATTGGCAAGTAAATATGGGAAAAAAAACATCAATATATATGCACTGAATTCCACATCATAAATGATACATCAAAGTCAATACTAAATCCTAATATCTGTCAATTCAAGACTAATAAATACAAAATTAAATCCAATATATAATAAATATATCTCATCATCATGAGTCATCTACTATGATTAATCTAGCATATAGCTACCAATACCCTGATTAATCTAGCATCTAGCTACCAATACCCTCTACTCCTTTTAAAGGCAAATATAATGTTTCATCCTCTCATAGGAGAAGGCCTACGGATGAAGACAAATGACCATTGGTGATTGTTTGACTCTATGTAGGAGGTGGTGTTTGAGACTAGCATGTCAGCCTCTTCACTCTTCATCTCCTCATCCCCCAGTAGCAGTTGCAGATCATCCTTCCCTGCCCCTGTTTCTCTTAACATAACCACTCAGGTGCCTCCTCCATAACAGGCCTCTCAGTGCAAATTCAAATCATTAGTGTCATGTCCAAGCTTGGCTCGCAGTTAAATAATCCATTGAGGATAAAATATAACATATTGAAAAATGTATAAAAGAATGATGTGGTATGGTTACAAATGAGGGCCCCGTATAAATGCTAGGCGGGATGCCCTTTCATGAATAGTCATGTCCCAACTAACAAACATGTCCTTTAATAATTATTAGTTATACTTGTTAATTAGTATTATTATTATTATGTTCATAACATTGCCTTCCCCTTTAGAAACACTATGTCCTCAAAGCATATTGATGAAAAGGCTAATATTTTTTTTGTATCATAATGTCCTTGCACCTTTCTCAATTCTTGGAGGTGTCATCTTTGATGATACAATATGATATGAACTTCTAAATGTTGAGCAAAATTGTCGAACTAAAAAATGATCTAACCATCCCAATTCAATCTTCTATGAAACCTTGCACTTACTCGATACCCTAGATGGATTGTTTTCATAAGACGTAATTGTGTTGGCATCAAAACTTTTTGGAACATAAGTCAGTTGTTTTTGTCCTTCGTAATATTGATATGATAATTGGTTGAGATGTTTGCTCTTATGATTTGGTTGTCGATAAGGAATTCTTGTGAGTTGATTTTCCCTTACCATGCTTGTGGTGATCTCTTGATTCACTTCAGATATTGATGTTGTTGAGTTGATTATGGAATCTTTGATTGGAATTTCCATCGTCTGTATTGTAGCATCCAAGTATGTTTTGACTTCAATTAGATCGGCATCTTTCTGAGTCATGAGATTAATAGGATCTATATTTGTTCCCTTCAGTGTAACAGGAATCGTCGAGTACTCGCGAGTTAAAATCGACTCGGCCTTCAAACGAGCAGAGTTGAAACTCTGCAAGTCAAATCGCGTTGACCAAGTTTGACTTGTGGTCAACGCGAGTTTGACTCACGAGTCTGTGATTGGGTCGATTTTCGCGATTTTCCCGAGTCCCGCCGGTTTAGGATTGTCACTTTATCGGGTTTTCACTTCGCTGTCGCCAGTTTCCAATTTCATTGTTCACTTCGCTGCCGCAAAGAAATCGCATTCCACGACACTGCAAAGAGCTTTCCAAATAGATGCCGCAGAGAAGCCGCACTCCACAACGCCACAAAGAGCTTTCCAGACAGACACCACAGTTCGCTTTCTAAACAAACGGGCAGAGAAGCCGCAGTTCACTTTGCATGTTCGCTGACAGACGAGTTTTCCAGTTTCCACTGTGAGCCATGGAATAGCCCTATTCTAGTAATCCTCCATCTTCGTGAGCAAGCAACTTATCTGAAGCATGCACGCAGCACCACATAGGTTCTAGGCAAAGGAGTGGGCTTCAAAATGGAAATTCCCTGAGCAGTCCAGGAAGTCGCAGAAAATCCTCTGTCAGCTCTATCTAGGTAACTTCTATTTCAAAGTGGGATATAGGTCTATAGGTTCTATGGGTAGCTTCTTTGTTTTCATCCTTATTGGGGGATCTACCCCTTCCTAGTCGAGTTACTAAGTAAGGTTGGGAACTTCCTACTAGTTTTTCCTCTATTAATAAGTTGGAAGTGCAATCGACTTAGGGGTCTAAAGGACAAAGAGTCGAAGTGTGCTTCAGTAGGCAATGGAAGCGACAAGCTGAGACTAGTTCATAACTGGATGATAATTTATTGGGTGTATGATATTAGTGGCCTCTAGGGTGATTGGGTTTGTGCTAGGAGCCTCACCAAGCATTAGCGAAGTTGGGTACAATAAAAAGAAAGCAGAGTGTTAGGGGAAATAATCTCTGAGCTCCCTCTATTATGTAAAGTAGACAAAGGAAACAATTAAAATGCCTCATTGGTTTTTAATATAGACAGAGCACCCTTCTACAACTAAGCAAAAAGGGATTTCATTTAATTTTTTAGATTTCTAGCATATTTTAAATTTTTGGATCATTTTTAAATTTAATTTTTTATTGTCTTTCACAGGAGCCACAAATTAAATAGAAGCCATGACTCCAAATCTTAACAGAAGCCACAAATTAAACACAAGTCCAAAACAACAACAATGCCGAGGGAGGACTTTGCTTGGGCATATTGTGACAAGATTCCCGGAGACCCCAAGTTCCTTTGTAAATTTTGCAAAGCGAAATGTAGTGGAGGCATTTATAGATTCAAGTTCCACCTTGCACAAATACTTGGCCATGATATAGGTCTTTGCAACAAGGTTGACGATAACATCAAACACCAAGCAACCTTGGCCATTGAAATGTTGCGTCGGCATAATGCCAAGAAAGCAAAGCAAAATAGTGAAATAGGAACTCTTGGAGTTGACGGTTTTTCTTCCACTACCCCCCTGTCACCTCCCTTTGTTGAATCCTCAATGTCATTCCCAAGTTTCCCACACATGCCTCCAATTCCAAGTCAAACTCAAGGCCAAATGAGTCCTTCCTTTAACACTGGAGGTGGAAACATAAACACCTTTTTTGCTCCCCGCACAAAACCCGGTTCCCAACCTACCTTGGATGCCACTGGTTGGAAAAAAATATCCATAGTCAGGCAAGGAAGGCCATTGCTAACTTTTGGTACTATTCTGACATACCTTTCCACTGTGCCAGAAGTCCTTATTGGCAAGCTATGATTGATGCAGTTGTTCTTGCAGGTCCAGGGTTCAAAGCCCCTGCATCAGAGAGCCTTGGGACAGATTTGTTGTTACAGAGTGTTGAAGATGTCATGCTTGTGCTAGCTGAGTTTCGTTTATCATGCGTAGAAACAGGGTGCACCATCATGAGTGATGGATGGACAGATTAGAGGAATAGAACTTTAATAAATTTCCTTGTATCTTGTCCCGCAGGCACAATGTTTCTCAAATCAATGGATGCTTCAGACAAGGTTAAGACTACCCAACTTATCTGTGAAATGATGGAGGAAGTCGTTCAAGAAGTGGGAAAAGAACATGTTGTACAAGTTGTCACCGATAATGCAACTAATTATATGGCTGCTGGTAGACTTTTTGAGATTAGGCACCCCACTATTTTTTGGACCTCTTGTGCTGCGCATTGCATAGATTTAATGCTTGAGGACATTGTTAAGCTTCATTGGATGCATGAGGTTGTGGAGAAGGCAAAATCCATAACCAAATACCTATACAACCACACTATTATCCTAAACACAATGAGAAAATACACTGAAGGTAAAGAAATTGTTCAACCTGCAGTGACTAGATTTGCAACAAATTTCATATCTTTGCAATCTGTGGTTGAGCAAAAGCTAAATCTGAAGAGGATGTTCTTGGGACCTGAGTGGATGGCATCTAAACATTCCAAGACCCTTGAAGGCATTGAAATTGTTGCACTTGTGTTTAATGATGATTTCTGGAAAGATGCCGAAAAGATTATTGCTGTGACAGAGTCCCTTGTTAGAGTTCTCAGGTACTTCAAGTCTTTTAACTTTTTCATTTGTTAAAATTCATTTCAAGCTTCTTTTTATTTACAATGTTTCATATTTCTTTAAATTTGAATGCTTGAACTTTCAGGATGGTTGATGGTGACAAACCCGCTATGGGTTACATTTATGAGGCGATGGATCTCGCAAAGGAGGCCATCAAAAGAAGATATGAGGATGATGAGACAAAGTATATGCCTCTTTGGGACATTATAGATGCACTTTGGGATAGGCAATTGCATTCCCCCTTACATGCTACTGGGTACTTTTTAAATCCACAATATTTTTATGACAAGAGCAAATTTAATGAGGATGGGGAGTTGGCAAAGGACTTATGATATGCATGGAAAGGTGCTTCCCTGATCCAGAATTTCAAAGTCGTGTCTTTTCCCAACTACAAGATTATAGGGCGCCATCTAAATTGTTTGCCTATACCAGTGCTATAAGAGAAAGGTCTAAGATGTTGCCAGGTACCCAGCTTGAAAGCTTCATCAATTCATTAAATTTGTTTAAACTTTATTTTGTATGTTAAATGTATTATTAAATTTTCTTGTCTTTTTAAGTTTTTACTATTTAGTACTTCTACTCACAAACCCTTGCCACTTGCTAGGTCTTTGGTGGTAAAACTTTGGTAGTGATACCCCAGATTTGAAGAGATTTTCCATTCGAATCTTAAACCAAGCATGTAGTGCTTCAGGTTGTGAGCACAACTGGAGCATGTTTGAGAAAATATATTATAAGAAGTGCAACTGATTGACATAAAAACGCTTAAATGACCTTGTATTTGTCCATTACAATCTACGACTTCGCAACAAACAAATACTAGCTGAGACTCGAGAGCTTGAATTTGAAGGTTTCATAATCTAGTTCATACTTTAAAGTTCAAACTTCAAACTTCAAAGTGTAACTTTAATTCACATTTCAATGTCTCATGATAATGACAGGTTTGGATCATTCACTAATCGACCTTGAAGAGATAGATTTGCAAACTACAAATGCAGCAGACTTGGTCCAATTAGAGGAGGCTCCTTTTTTAAGCCTTCATGATTGGAGAACTTTGAGAGTCAAGCAAGCAAAGGAGTGGGAGGAATCACTTCTAGTTCTCACTCTTAAGAGTCTTAGACTCTTAGTTACTGATTTTTTTCTGATTAGTATGCAGTTTTTTGTAAACTTTTAGAAGCATATGCTTCTGGTTCTATGTAGTCACTGGTTAGGAGTCAAGACTCAGTACTTTGGATCATGTTTGGACTCATAACATATATGAGATACTTATTCATTCATGATATTTTGGACATCTATTGATATTATGCATTGTTTGGACATGCCTTTACTTAATATTAATGAATTTATTTATTTTTTCAATATATGTGCATATTTTTATTTAATGAATTCACCGATTTTTTCCCGATCCAATTAAAACTCTTCGCTCTTTTACCTTGCCGATTTATTGCCGATTCTGAGTCTGGTAACATTGTTTCAAAACTGCACTTTTCAGCGTGCGTACACTTTTTGCAATTTCGCACGTGTGGATAGATTAATTGTTGAGATGGCCTTCTTTCTCCTTCGCTTGATGTGCTTCCTCTTCCTTAAGATTTCGGCCTACAAACTTGATTGTGTTGACACCATATTTCATCTTCCAAAGCTAACTGCGATGATGTCTTAACTTTTCGCACGTGGGAGATGTAGCCCTAAAACAGTGCTTGAAATTTCAGTCTTTCTCCTTTTTATGTTGTCCTCCTTTTTGCTTAGTTATAAGGCTTCCTTCTTCCTTGTGGTTGAACTTTTTTTTGCTTCGACAAACTTGGGTACTTCCTCCTTTGATGAGGTCGAGATTTATCTTATATATAGGCTTCCCATGGTGGTCGAATAGCCCTTATGAGGCCAACTTCCCTTCTAGCAAACCAACTTGATCATGGAGGGTCTTTATGACTTAAATTGACTTACATAAATTTTCTTTACATGATACAAAGTGCCCAATGGGGTCTTTCAAATATGACAATGACTCAATTGACTTCTTAACTCAATGACAAAACCTAGAAGCACTCAATAGGTGCTTGATCTACAAATAAAATGATCTTGAACATGAAACCCATACTACAAAAATAATAATAATATTTTTTTCTTCCTTTTTACAATATACAAGAATTAAGAGTACATTTCATATTTATGAAGACCAAACCTAGTTACCTATTTCAACACTCCCTCTTAACTAGGGAGGTATTCATAATCCATACAAGGTACTTGAACATTCTCATACTAAAGAATTTTCATAAGAAGAGTCAGATTGGTAAGCCATCTCGTAAGCTATATATTCAGCTCATATCAGTGCATCTCATCATATCAACCTACATTGTAACATAGCAAGGCCTTGACTAACAGCTCTATCTGGAGACAATGACTAATAGACACCTTCATCATTGTCTCTCGAGGCACATACCCCATGCGGATTGTTCACAAGGTATGTCCTTTTAGGACCATTCCCATCCTAGATTTACACATCCTCATGGAATTTCCTCTTCGACTACTCTTACCTATTGAATGCCCTACCTCCTCCTCAAAGAGTATCAGTATCAATCTCAAACGCTTACCCAATCCTCCATTCTTTCTTCATAATATGAAGACAAGACTAACGTGTCTATCTCTCCCTCTCAACTAGGGAGGATCTACTCGTTCCTATCAAAGGAATATACCCAACCTCCCTCTTAAATAGGGACTTGTTTCCAACATCAATTATCTGCTCTTCAATGGAGATCATAGTACTATCCTAAGTTGCAGGAAATGTTGGAGAAGGGTCCATTTCCGGCCGAAAACGAGGAAACTCGTACCATACGGCCTGGAAACGCGTTTCCGGCCATACTGGCCCATTTCTCGAGGAGGAAACATGGCCAGTACGGCCGGAAACGCGTTTCCAAGCCGTATAGTGGAGTATCCTCTTCTAACTTGACTTTTTCTTGTATTTTTTTATGTTTTTTCTTCTAATTTTTTATTGGGCGACTAAAATATCTTCTGGACGCTTCTAGATGCCTCTCAAGTTATAAAAAAGAGGATTTTCTGAGTGGGACAGCCTAATGTTGATATGCAGTTCATGGTAATGTTAAATTCTTAAAGTAAAAGTGACATTCTCCTTTATTTTTCATTTTCATCCTTTTACTTGAATTTTTAACATTACCATGAAATGACTCAGGATGTTTGAGTGGTTTCGCCCTCATTGGATTTCATATGGAGAAAGTAGAATTTTAGATCTCACTCAAAATCTAGCAGACTTATCTGTTTTTCAGGATTTCAAAATTGGGGGGATTACAATGTTTTGTTGGATTTTGTCATGTACTAGGGTATGGAACTTGTAATTAATCAAGAGAACCAAGCCCTCTATGCAGGGGAGACTCCCAATAATCAATAGCACATAGGGTACTAGGGTATGGAACTTGTATTTAATCAAGAGCACTAAGATCCTTTGACTATGTAGGAGGAGGCTCCCAATCAAGCACGAGACAAGAAATTAGAAATTTCTCGTGGCTGATTTTTGATATTGCTATTTTCATTATGTGATCATTCATGGGTAAATGTGATGTAAATTTAGAGACTTATAGTTTATGCATTGACAATTGACAATTTAATCATAATGTAATAAATTAGAATGTATCATATATGCTTTATGATTGCACATATTTCTTAAATGTCCTAATCTATATATATATATATATATAGAGAGAGAGAGAGAGAGAGAGATTGTGTTTCCCCGTTTCCAAAATTTGGGGAGGTCATGTTTCGTACCCGTGCCCGTTTCAGAAACTCGTACCCGTTTCCCCGTTTCGTGCAACTTAGGTACTATCAGTTGCTTGTAGGGCTACTCCTTTCGGCATCATGTCATGACCTTTAACTTTTTCATCATGGAGCCTTCTTCTTTGTAGCACATTAGCCATCTTCTCCATCACTTCCCTTCGACGAAACATTGTGTTGAACCAATAGTCATGTCATCCTTCTCTTCATCAAAAAGTGACCTTCTTGTCCACATCTGGTTATTCTTCATTTAGCTACCTCTTCCAAGTCAGGTTTCTTTCAGCATCTTCCATCCAATCTCATCAATACTAGTTGTAGGTGACTTCTACAACTCTATTTGGGTAGCCCTGTTTCAACCCAACCAGATGATTTCTCAAAAATCAAAAAATGAACATTAAATCAAAGTTACCTCTTTATGATGGCCTTTCGTCGTGACATCTGCTTCCTGCAAGGTTCCTGCAAGATCAGCATCCTTTCGCATGCTATATGAATCCTTCTTCAAGTCATGCATTACCAAGGTTCTCCTTCTCCAACATACATATCAAGGTCTTCATACCTTCTTCATGGAGATGTCATAGCTAATCCTTCTTATTATCATATGTTGATCATTTATCTTATCTTACATGACTACAAATGAATCCTTTTACAAACTCTTCTTTCACCTTCCTTCACATATTGCTTCCTCAGGATCTTCTCTACATAGTTCCTTTATCATAGAAACCATGATTGCCAACCACCTCATTTTTCTTTATGAGGTCATATTATGTTGATTTCATCTTGTCAATATATAGAAGAGTTCAAGGCACATTATCTACATGCCTTCATGCATCATTCTAATAGAATATTTTCTTCTTCTTTCATGATGCTCATGAGATAGAGCGTTTGAACCATTCTATCTACAACTATATGATGACATGACTTTATCTATCTATTACCAAATACATACATACCTCTTCCTTCATGTGATCATCTAGACTTCCTTCTAGCAGCTTCCTTTTCTTGCTTTAAGATGAAAATATTTCAACCAACTCGACATGCTACACATCTCTTATCACCATATCTTCATCCTTCTAACCAATGGATCCCACACAAGGTGGAATGTAGACTATCTGCGAGACACTTGCTTTTTCTAAGTAGAGGTGATTCCTAATGGAGGATCTTAATGATCCTCATTCTGCAAATGCTTCCTTCTAATGATGATGAAGTGTGACAAACTTTTGTTTCCTTATCTTGCTAGATGACTTTCTCCAATCATTCAACCAGTTGCTTCGGTTATCCTTATATGCTTTCAACGAAGATGTCATGAGCTACTTTCTTTCTATGATGATTGCTTCAATCATATAAACTTCTACTTTGGCTATCCTTCCATGCCTCTATTATGATGATTGCATCCTATCATAATTGAGATGCTTTCTATCATTACTACTATCTTCAATTCACTGAAAAGAACTAAGTGAAGGAGGTTATCTCAGTCATAATAAAGGTCTTTCACTTCCTCCTTTTTTTATTTCTTCTTTTCAGGTTCTTCCACTTCTTTGGTGACATGGGCTTCATTTCTTTCCTTTCTCTTCGCGTTGTCCTTCTTAAGTTTAGGACAATTCCTTTTGAAATGCCCATATTCATTACATTCATAGCATTGGATCTTTGACATATCAATTTTCTTCTAAAACATCTTTCGAGGCTCAAATTTTCCAAATTTCCCTTTCTTCCTTGCCGTAGTTGTAAATGCTTGAGTTTGTTTACTTGATCCAACACCATTCTTTGCCTTTAATATGGTTTCTTCAATTTTGCATAATGACCATAGATTGTTGAATGGGGTAGTTTCCCTCTTTCCAAAGATACTTGACACAAAGTTACCCCATTCATTAGGTAGTGCATTGAGCACAATGGTGGTTATCTCTCGACCAGACATTACTTCTCCTAACTCTTGTAGTAGGTCTTTTATTTGAGATACCCTCATAAGGTATGAGGCTACCCCTTCTTCCCTTGAGACTTTCATCTTGTGTAGTTCGGTTCTTAAAGATATGATTTCTCTTGCAATGCTTACAGAAAACAACTCCACCAATTTGTCATAGATCTCTTTAGATATCTTCAACTTTGCTACATAAGGGATGAGAGGATCCTTGATTGATTCTATGAGGATTCTTTGAGCCCTTATTTCTCCTTTCATATACTTTGTTAGTGCTTGAGATTACTCTTGAGAAGGTTTGGTGATAGAGCCCGTGACATATTCACTAACTTCATTTTCTACGAGGATTAAATCCATTCTCTTCTTCCATGCAAGGTAATTCGATGACCCAACAAGTTTGTTGTTCTCCTTGCAGAAAGAAGTCATTGTAGATTGAGACATAAAATCTAGAATACTTACTTGTCAAGTGAAGATGCTCCTTTTGAAGATGATATCTTCAAATTTATTTCTTTCTCCAAAAGATGATGCTTCTTCTTCAAGATGGGGAGAAATGATCTTGTTCAAGAATGTTTGAGATGTGATCCTTCTTCGATGTGAGGGAGGTAACTTTGACTCCTTTGGAGATGATGAAGTGCTCTTTCTTGCTTCCTTTGGTTGATGATTGTAGAATGTGTAAGCTTCCCAAGAATGTTTCAAGTGTAGATTCCTTTGAATGGAGGTAGGTCTTTGAGGTCTTCTTCTTCTTCCACAAGTTGTGATGATGTGATCCTTGTGATGTGATGGGTACTCCTCAATGCTCTTTGTTTTCCTTGAAGGTTTGATGTCCTTGATGCTTCTTAGTTCTCCTTGTACTTGGCCTTTATGTATCCTTCTTCAATTGGGTGATCTTCAAGCTGCCTTTCCTTGTTGTCACCTCAGCTCTGAAACCATGTTGAGAAATCTAGGGCAGCTAGATTAGGGTGATTTCTCTTACTTTGATAACTACTTGTGATGTTCTTTTACTTAACTTGATGAACTTTGTAGTTAGCTTCTTCTTTACTTGGTTATTATTAGTATTCTTATCATCAAACAGCTACCAAACAATGAAGATCAATGAGACAAGAGGACACAAAATGTAGGTTTCTAGCCAGGGCCAAAACTTCTCCTCTTGAGAGGAAAACCCACAAGAATTCTTCTCTTCTTATAGAATCTTCAAATGATGAATTCCAAGACCTAAGACCCTTGATAAAGACCCCTCCAAGATCAAGTCAACCTCTCCTTTGCGTTGGAAAAAGTAACTATGTTTGATCTTCAATAATGTACTTGAGTCATTATGTAATGTACTTGTCAAAAGAATAAAGAAAAGAATTTTTATTATTATTGTTGTGACTTATTAAAGCATGGGTTTCATGCTTGGGTCACCATGTTTTAGGTCAAAGTCCCCATTGAGGACTTCTAGGATTTATTCGGAGTCTAGAGAATTATTGTACATTTCAAAAGACCCTTCTTGGGCTTTTGAATCATGTAAAAAGCTTAAGTATTGAGTCAAATGTGAATTATGTAACCTCCACACCATGTCGACCTAAGGACCCATTCGACCCCACAAGAAGCCTACAAAAGGAAGGACTTCAAATTCATTTGGAGCATCACTTCTCATTCTCTCACTACTGGGCAGAAGTGAGAAAAAATCTGTTTGTTGAGCAAAAGTGCGAAGTAAGAAGCTGGGAAAGTCTGTTGTCGGGACATTAAAGTGAATGCGAGCTTGGGGGAGTCTAAGGAGTCAAGAAAATCGAAATTTTGGTGGTGGTCTCTCTCTATTTCGTGTTCTAGATTGGGAGAACGAAGTCTTCCAAGTTGGACTGGAGGTCAATCTTCTGGAGGTTGACTTAGTGTGCAGGGAAGGTATGGTCTTGGTTTAGGGTGAAGAGTCTCAAATAATACTATTGAAAGGAAGAATTACTTTGACTAGGTTTTCCCCTCGAGGGGGGTTTTTCCCTGGCATGTGCCTACATCTTGTGTCCATTGTTTTATGTGTTGCTGCTTTTGGTAATTGCTTGATGAACTAAAGAAGAAGATATAAAGAATCGTAATAATAAGAAACATCACAAGTAATTATCAAGATCAAGAAAATCTTTATTGCCTTTCTGATTTTCCAACATGGTATCAGAGCTTTGGTGAAGAAAGAAGAAAAAGGCAGATCCATTCATAGGCACTACCTCAGGGAAGGAGACTATCATATTCAAGGAAGATGTCTAACTCTATCAAGGGGGAGATCAAGCTTGAAGGAGCATCTAACTTCAACTCCTGGAAGAAGAGGATTGACCTAATCCTCGAGAAGAACAAGGTGCTAGAATTGGTTAAAGGAAATGTAAAGAAGCCTACAGAAGAAACCAGTGATGCCTACAAAGTGAAATTCAGGGATCTAGCATTGGTGGCTATGACTCTGATGGTAGAAGGGATAAAAGACAATCTTGTCCCATTCATAGCTAACATCGATCATGCTCAGGAGAAGTATGAAGCCTTGTCGTTCACTATTAAGAACATTGATAAAGTAGCAAGTTTGAAGAATGAGCTGAGGACTACGAAGATGATCAAAGAAGATACTATGGAAACCTTCTTTGTGAAGATAGCTAGACTCAAGGATGATCGCTTAGTCATTAATGAGATTGTTCCGGAAAAATATAAGTATCTCATGTCTTTTCAGTTTTGGGCTCATGCATTCATTTAGTTTTGATTATGTTAAATACTAATCACCATTCTCCCTCTATTGATTAGAGAAAATATCCGCAAGAAGGAGGATTTCTCAAGACAAGATTAGTCAAGAAACAAAGATATGCTTTGAATTCATTGATTAAAAAGATTATTCATTTGATGATCTATTACTAACCTTGTTATGATTAGCAGTATTAAATCCTAGTGATTCTTGTTTGGGTGATTCATCTCTTGATAAATCTACCCACCCCACTCTTATCCGATTTGGTAGAACCCTAGACAAGTTCTGAAAAATTGTAACCGAAGGGTATGCTGTTGTGAATGTCCGAAACCCTAAACTAATTAGGGATATTTGAGATTTCGATATGATCGGGAAATCCTAACTTGTTAAGATGGAATGATAAGATCTAAAATCTCGGAACCTTTAAAGTTTGGTAATATAGGGTTTGCTATGTTTCCACATTGGAACCCTAGCTCATTGGGGTTTGGTGGAATGTGTGTTCTACATTGGAACCCTAGCTGATTAGGGTTTGGTGGAATGTGTGAGCAAGACCCTTATATTGTCTTAGAATTGATTTACTTGGTATGTGTGTTGTCTGATCAAACCCTAGTATAATCAATATGTTTGTGTGTCTACTCTTATTGATATTTATGAAGTTGGGTTTGATTATCTCATGATATGAAATGTATTTGAATGGTGATGAAATCTAGGCATATAGAGATATGTCCTTTCGGTTGAATCCCTAGCTTGGTCTAGGTCAGATGTATTAATGTTATTGGACATATGATATGCTTATGTCTGGTTATGGATTCCTAGATATATGTGATGACCTAGTCATTGATGGTCATGAGTCTTAGGATTTAATGAAGTCCTTGTCTGAGATTCTAGGATGTTGATGTTTGGAAATCTAGGGTGTTATAGCAAAACCCTAGTGAAGTTAAAAGTTGTTTAGTATGTGTGATATAACAATCTAAAATCTATTAGATGATTGTTGAAAAATGAAAATCTAGGGTTTGGCAGTTAAACCCTAGTAGTGAGATTGTCTATTGTGAAATATAACAATCTGAGATTTATGCACGTAATGATAGTTGAGATTGGAAATCTAAGGTTTTGGAATTAAACCTTAGTCAAAGTAAAATCTCTAGAATATGATGATTTGAGATTTGTATAAGATTGTTGAATTTGTGAAAATGGAATTCTAGGGTTTTAGAGTCGAACCTTAGTCGAAGTAGAAATCTCTAATGAATGTTGATTGTATGATAATTTGATATTTGTGAAGAAATTGTTGAAATTTGAATTTTTGGTTGAGTACGATGATTGCTCGGAAATCTAGGGTTTGCAACTAACCTTAGTAGTAGTTGGTCATGTTAGTGACTGATTGATGGTTGATCGAAAATCTAGAGGTTTGGAACTAACCCGAGTGGAAGCTAGTCAGGTTAATGACTAAGTTGTGATTGCCTTTGATTGATTCTTTTGTATGAAATCTAGGATTTGTATGAATCCCTCGTGAGAAGTCTAATACGTGTATTTTGGAGGGTTATTAGATGATTTGTAGATCCATATTTGTGTGAATGGTTTCTAGGGTTTGCCATCTGTTGTAGTAAGGTATGTCATACCTTTGGAAGACATATTGAAACCCTAGATGGAATAATGTTGTTATGAAGTAGTCTAGGGTGTATGACAAAGTCCCTAGCAAGATGTTGAAGAGTATATGTCTCTTGTTTATAATTAAGTTTAGGTATCTGGTATGAATAAAGTTGAAACGCTGCCATGTTTTTCATATGGCTAACATCATGCTTCTATAGTTTTGGTTGTACTTGCTATCTAAGTTGTACAAATACACAATCTTCAACTTGGTGAAGATGCTCGATGTGACAAGCAAGTTGTGCAGGTACACAATCTTCAACTTGGAGAAGATGCTCGATGTGGCAAGCAAGTTGTGTTGGTACACAATCTTCAACTTGGTGAAGATGCTCGATGTGACAAGCATGATGAGGTTGATAATAACTCTGATGAAATGGTTGGAAGCCACGAAAAGATTCTCCTATGTCGAAAAAGAAGAAGTTGATCTCCTGGAGGAAGCACAAATAGAAGAGATCTCCCTAAGATTAAGAGGGAGTCTAGATAAAGAGGTGTTCCCTAGTTGAGAGGGAGTGTCCTATATGGTTCTTTGCTTCATGTGTCATGCACTAGACCAGGACGAACAGTTGTAAGTTTGAGTGAAGGCCATGAACAGGAAAAGGAAATTCGAGAATGCATTTTGAAGTGTCGTTGAAAGAAGGAAAGCAGGATCTGACTGAAGAATATGTTGTTGCATATGAAGTAGGAAGAAAAATGTATGATTGAGGAATCTTCTGTCAAAGATTCGGTTGATAGTCCTACTATGGAAAGTTGAGAAACAACATTTGTTGCCTGGAAGACCGCGGAGATTTGTATTTGGTTATGTACATGCAAAAGTATATTATTGATTGGAGTTGTGTTTGTACAGGTGAATCTCTCAAAGGAAAGCATGTTGGTTACCAATCAGTTTGATTAGGAGAGATTGGTCATTCTTGATTTGTTGGATCAAGGAGTGTTGAGGCTTTGTTAGTGAAGCATTGCCTCGGAGGACATCTGGACAGCACATTGTGTTGATGTCTAGAAGTTGGAAAGGTGGTGTTGATCATTGAGCTCTGTTTTGGATACACACGTGGATTTTTAGGTTGATGGTTAGCAAGGAAGCCTGATGGTACCTAGAGGGGCTGAAAGCTTGGGTCCATCTTAGTCCCACCTGGATAGATTGCCCTGGTCAGGACTCTAGTCCATGGCATTGTTGGTGCCTAAACTAATGAGTGACTAGTTGGATAGATTTCCCTGGTCAGGAATCTAGTCCATGGCATTGTGGTGCCTAAATTCATTGACTGGTTGGATAGCTTGCCCTGGTCAGGAATCTAGTCCATGATATTGCGGTGCCTAAAGTTCTTCATGGTTCATATAGTTTGAGATCTTCCATTGTATATGTACATTATGAATACCTCCCTAGTTAAGAGGGAGCGTTGGAAACAATAACTATGTTCGGTCTTCAATAGTGTACTTGAGTCATTATGTAATGTACTTGTCAAAAGAATAAAGAAAAGAATTTTTATTATTATTGTTGTGACTTATTAAAGCATGGGTTTCATGCTTGGGTCACCATGTTTTAGGTCAAAGTCCCCATTGAGGACTTCTAAGATTTATTCTGAATCTATAGAATTATTGTACATGTAAAGAGACCCTTCTTGGGCTTTTGAATCATGTTAAAAGGTTAAGTATTGAGTCAAATATGAATTATGTAACCTCCACACCATGTCGCCCTAAGAGAATATCAAGTCAGCCTAAGGACCCATTCGACCCCACAAGAAGCCTATAAAAGGAGGGACTTTGAATTCATTTGGAGCATCACTTCTCATTCTCTCTCTATTGGGCAGAAGTGCGAAAATTTGTTCGTTGGGCAAAAGTGCGAAGTAGGAAGCTGGGAAGTCTGTTGCCGGGAAGCCGAAGTGAATGCAAGTTTGGGGGAGTCTAAGGAATCAAGGAAAATCAAAATTTTGGTGGTGGTCTCTCTCTATTTCATGTTCTGGATTGGGAGAACGAAGTCTTCCAAGTTGGACTGTTGTCGGAAGTTGTAGTTGCTCCATGTTGCTACATAGCCAAAGTTGTTGGGAAGAGGTCAATTTTCTAGAGGTTGATTTGGTGTGGAGGGAAGGTTTGGTCTTGGTCTAGGGTGAAGAGTCTCAAAGAATACTATTGAAAGGAAGAATTCCTTTGACTGAGTTTTCCCCTCGAGGGGGGTTTTGCCCTGGCATGTGCCTGCATCTTGTGTCCATTGTTTTATGTGTTGTTGCTTTTGGTAATTGCTTGATGAAGTAAATAAAGAAGATATAAAGAATCGTAATAATAAGAAACATCACAAGTAATTATCAAGATTAAGAAAATCTTTATTGCCTTTCTGATTTTCTAACACTTTGACGAGCTTCTCTTCCACAAAGTCAACGCCAGTCAAAATTGTTTCAATACTTCAGATTTTCGGCCCTTACTTCAAATTTTAGTCATTGCTTGTGAATTGCACTTTTTGACCTGCTTGCTCTTATGGGCAGATGCATGCAACACTGCAGTATTTCTGCAGAACAGGAGTCCACACACAATGCTTGGACAAGTCATGCCAGAGGAGGCTTTCACAGGCAAGAAGCTTGATGTTTCACACTTTCAAATCTTTGGCACAAAGGTCCACTGTCATGTGTCAAAAGATAGCAGGGAGAAGTTGGATGCCACAGCAGAGAAAGGTATCTTTGTGGGGTATAGAGAGACATCTCAGGCATACAGGATGTATCTTCCAGGACTCAGGAACACAGTTCTCAGGCGAGATGTGAGATTCCAAGAGGACCAAGCTCTGAGAGTTTCCTTGGAGCGTGAGCAAATTGCAGTACCAGAGGAGGAGCTACTTGCTCCCAAACAGGAGTCACAGCCAACACCTCAGATTTAGCCACAGTCTAGTGGCAAGAGGGTGGCACAGCAGGATTTGCAGCAGGATGAGGAGGGCAAGCCAAGCCGAGAGCAGATAGATCAGCTAGAGACCCAACAAAGGGAGGAAGAAGGCCAAGTGGGCAGAGCAGTTGATCCAAGAGGTTTAGGAGCAAGTTAGGGCTCCTAGCACCATGTTTAGGCAGAGTAAACAGCCATAGAGGTACAGAAGTTATATGGCACTGATAACAGAGTTGGTGGATATTGAGCGTTCTTCTTATAAGGAAGCAACTTCTCAACAGATTTGGCAGGATGCCATGGTGGAGGAGTATTCCGCTATCATGAAAAATGATGTTTGGAAGGTTGTTCCACGGCCTGAGGGGAAATCAGTAGTGGGATCCAAATGGGTGTACAAGCTAAAGCATGGAGCAGATGGAACCGTAGAGAAGTTCAAGGGTAGGTTTGTTGCCAAAGGCTTCTCACAAATTGAGGGCATAGACTATGAGGAGACTTTTGCCCCAATAGCACAGTATTCATCCATCAAGACTATTATGGCACTTGCAGCACAAATGGGGCGGAAGATCTGCCAGATGGACGTGAAGACAGCCTTTCTCAATGGAGTTGTCGAGGAGGAAATCTATATATTGCAACCAAAGGGGTTCGAATAGTTCAACAAAGACACACATGTGTGCAGGCTCAAGAGAGATCTTTGTGGGCTCAAGTAGGCTCCAAGAGCATGGTACACTCGAATTGATAGCTACCTTCAAGAATTGGGCTTCACTAAGAGTAAGGCAAATCCGAACCTGTATTACATCATGGTTGGAGGGCTTCTGCTCATTCTAGATCTCGATGTCGATGACTTTGACTGGAGATGAGAACTTGATCCAGGATTGCAAGGAGGACCTTGCAAGGGAATTTGAGATGATGGATATGGGGCTTATGCACTATTTCCTTGGCTTGGGGGTTTGGTAGGGTGATGGTGAAATCTTCGTGGGACAGGGCAAGTACACAGTAGAGATTCTCCAGAGATTTCATATACAGGATTACAAGCCCATGGCCACACCTCTAGTCACAAACTGGGGGAAGGTGGATACTAACAGAGGGGGGCGAGTGGATCCTACAATATAAAAGAAGCTCATTGGGTCATTGATGTACTTGGTCAACACACAACCTGATATTTGTTTTGCAATCAACCAGCTGAGTCAATTCATGGTGGAACTGCCTAGAGTGCATTCGGTTGTTGCAAAGCATGTGTTGAGATACCTCAGAGGCACAGTGGACTGCGGATTGTGATATAGACAAGTTGATGGAGTGAGGACTGAGGGCTTCACAAATGCAGATTGGGCAGGGAGCTCCACAGACAGGAAGAGTACTTCAAGTGGCACCTTCAGCGTTGGGTCAGTTGCAATTTCTTGGTACAACAGGAAGCGGAGGTCAGTTGCACTCAATTCAACAGAGGCCAAGTACATGGTTGCTAGTCAAGCAGCTTACAAGGCTATTTGGATGAGGAAGTTACTTGTGGGACTTTTCAAACAGAGAATGGAGCCTACCATGATACATTGTGATAATTAGAGTTGCATTAAACTCTCTAAGAATCCAGTGTTTCATGACCGCTTCGAAGCATATTGAAATCCTGTATCACCATCTTGGAGATTGTGTGCAGAAGGGGATAGTCAAGCTACTGTACATTCCAATAGGTTAGAAGACTGCAGACATCTTCACCAAGCCATTGGCAACAAGCAATTTTGTTCATCATAGAGATAAGTTGGGAGTTGTATAGAATCCCCTTCTCGCTAAGAGGGAGTGTTGAAAAGTAGCGAAGGAATGGATTTCTTGACTTGTGCCTTAATTCAAGGAATCGAATTTGTGACCTTCTTAATCATGCATGAGTTCCAATGATAAGGACGAGTTCAAGAAGCAATTTGACTAGTGCAAGTTTGTGGAAGACCAAGTTAATTGTCTTCTAGTGTGAGTTAAATTGGGAACTAAATGTTCTAATGGAGTTAGCTTCCTAAATTTTAGGAGGACCCAGTTAACTAAGTGTGTTGACTTTTTTAAACTAGAAAAGCTCTAATTCAACTCCTAATTTAGAAAACTCACTATCAATAGCCAAATCGAATTGCTTATAGGGAGATCGAAGGCACACTCATTGTCATCATTCTTGAGCACGAGTTTGTGAGCAAAAGAGCTTGTGGAGGAACGAGCCAAGAGTTTCTTGTGCAATTTATTGTGGAGAGCATTTCTTCTTGGAAGTGCACATAGAAATAGGGGAAATCCCTATTTAATAGGAGCTCAGCCAGCACTAGGAAAATAGGGACCTATTTCCTAAAGATTTGAGCTAGGAAACAGGAGCATCTAGTAAGCATAGCAGGAGGAAGAGGATCAGCATTCTTGCAGATTGTTTCAAGCGTAGACTAAGGCTGAGAGATCAGATTGTATTACCTATTGAAGCAGGGTTATTTGTAAGAGATCTATTTCTCAGTTTTCCTCAATAAAATTCTAAAGCAAGCAAGGGTTTTCCCTGTTGGGTTCCCTAGAAAATTGTGTTGTTTATTGTGTGAATTTCAACAAATAATTTCTGTTCTATTTGCGTTCATACTAGCAGGTCAGAATTTCATGGAAAATCTACAGTTATTTCATCTATGTTTCTTAAATCTGCAGATGCATCCAATCAAGGGAAGGATGCACAGTTGTTATCATATCTATGCTTCGTAAATCCATGGATGCATCTGGTCAGGTGAAGGATGTGTATTTATTATTTTATCTTTTGGATGAAGTTATAGAGGTGGGGGTGCAGAATGTTGTCCAAATTAACACTGGCAATGCCTCAAACTAACACAAAATGCTAACATTACACTCAAATTAGATGTCATCTAGTGGGTAACATGTAGTTCACTCACATGAAATATCATGTCATTATGTACTTATCAAAAGAGGACCAGACAATCAAACCGTTTACTTGTTGAATCAACTACCAGTCACAATTGCTCATGTGCCTAAGAATTTATAAATGTTCGTTCAGATTTGAGAGACAAATGTCCAACTTCAGAGTTTTGAGCAATAACATTATGACTAAAGCAATATCATAATATAATCATAAATAGGTATATGTGTACCGAAATATGGAATAGACTGCAATATGTGATTGTATATGATCAAGTCACTTGATGATAAAACGAAGTTGAGGCACTTCACTATATAGGTGTTAACAGTGGGATATAACCCTGGGTGGGCTCCATGACAAATCAAAGGAAGCCTAACCCTGATGCCACAGGCCATTAATGTAAACGAATGGAGCCACATAACGGCCACTAGAGTGTCAAAGGTATCAGCAAGACAAGATTACGACTGCGTCACTAACATCCAAGTTGTGCATTAAACTGGTACTCGCAATTGGGTATAAGGTGCTGGGACACATTTATTTGCAGTTATAGTAAAGATGTCCAAGTTTGAAGGGAAGGAAGATATACAAACAGGGAGCTCAAAAGATAACAGTTTCTAACCTGGAGGTGATGTGTCGTGATCACAGATATATACTCGCAATCCACCCTGCAAAAGTAATTTCCAAATAGATAAAATAAGCTTCAGGTGTACTGCATTTTACGAAAATGAAGAATATGAACTCGTATAGAGTTACTTGTTGAACATAGAAACCGGTATTAGTTAACAATTATTCTTATTTCCATTGAATTTAAGAAAATAGATAAGTCATCCATAAACACTGGGGACTCGAGGACCTTACATCTCTCTTCGCCTACCATGCCTACTATTGGACAGTTATAGTTAGCAGATTGACCCACTAAACCCCAGCCCTACACCAGAACACTAAATATCGAAACTCACACATAATATTGAAATAAATCTTTGCAGGAATGGGCTTTGTATAACACTCTGCCAATAAATCAACTTTAACAATTATGGTCCAATTTTGATGGTGGAAAATTTAAATATCAGAGAACTGTAGAATTCTACCGGCGAGGAAGATGGAATGGCGTTGGTGAAAAACCCTCGTGAAGGAAGGTCCTTCAAATATTGCGTAGCCCCAGAATTTGAAGGAGGTGGAGAAGAAGAAGCAGAAGAGCCGGAGTCCTTTGCCGCCATTGGAATTGATGATCGCTGTAAGAATGTATATGTCCGAATTCGAAAGCAGATTGACCTCCACGATGTTATTTCAATAGAGTAGAGGCCACTCCAGAGGCTTTGCAGTAAGAAAGTAAAATTATGTCCAGTTGCAGTCTATTGGAGCGAAGAATGCAAAAGATGTCTATTATGGCGGGCGTATAGTCTTCCGTTGCACATAGAGAGAGTGAATGGAACACTTGAATTTTTAACTCGGACGACAGTAACATTTTAGTGATCGCCTGGGCCCATTATATATCTATGGATAAATAAATAAAGCAATTATGGGAAGACGAGCAAAAGAAAAACGAATATTATGCGGCATGAGATCCTTCTGGCTTTTGGGCAGTCCATGTTCGGCTTTGATGTTTAATCGTTAGGAATATATTTTTAAAAGTTTAAAAATCGTAGATTTTAACTTCAGTGGTTAAAGAACTTAATTTTTTTTTGGATATTGATTTCATAGATAAGGAGCAAGCTTATTTGGAATAAGGAATTAAGAAAAATATATATATATTATATGGAAGTGTATAATTTTATTTATAGTTATCAACCAAAAGTATACATAGAGGTTAATATTTTTTGAAAAGCCAAAATTTTCATTGCTTAGTTAAGGACTAATTTTCATAAACTCCGTTGTGAAACTTGGCACTGGAAAAGGCCACAAGAAATGTGAAAGGAAAGAGTATGCATTTTTTGTTCTTCCAGAAAAGTGGAAATAGAAAAACATTTCATTTTAGAATGTGAGGCTTTCAAAGACAACAGGGAAAATTATGTAGATATGATGGCAGTTGGCTCTTGGGATAATCTATTTAGCGAGGGGTTTGTCGAGAAGCTGAGAGCATTTATTTTGAAGCTTCACAAAAAAAAAGGTCGAATGCATCAAGCAGATGAAGAAGCAATCTGTGCCATATGCTATCTTTAGCCATGTGGACATTAAAATAATTTAGTTCTTTCTTCTTTCTTTATATATATATTTTTAAATATTGGTTTCACAAATACAGTATGAGTGGGCTTAATGGTTAAGAGTATGTGTTTCTTCATAAGAGGTCACAGGTTCAAAACTAGATGGGTAGAGTATGTATGTCTTTGTACACTGAGTAGTCAAATCATTGTGTGGAGGTTGGGTCCCTTGTCCCACAAACAAGGGGGCCTCATACGAGGTTGGGTCCCTTGTCCCACAAACAAAGGGGTCTCATACACCAAGTTGGTGTCTAGCTTGGCTGTGACCTTAAATTTGGATTATTATTATTATTATTTATTAAAAAACTAGAACAAGTTGAGCCTTGGCAAAGCAGGCCCCAATGTTGAATTGGGTATTATAAAGTGTTTATGTTTTGTACTTTTGGTCTATGCATTTTAAAAGTGTATTGGAGCATAAATGTTGGGTATTATAAAGTGTTTATGTTTTGTACTCTTGGTCTATGCATTTTAAAAGTGTATTAAAATGGAGTATAAATGTTTTAGGTTTTATTTTTTTTGGCGACTCATGATAAGTTTTTTGGTTAGATTGCATTTTTTGGTTATTAAGTTGTATTTTTTAATGCATAAAGAAAGAAAGAAAAAGCGAAAATTATTTTAACATCCAAGAGGCTAAAGATAGCCTATGGGACAAATAGTTTCCCCTTTTCCCATGAAATCTCACAATAAACGCTTCCAGTTTTTCAATAAACCTCTCCTAAATAGATTATCCGGAGAGCTAGTTGCCATAATATCTGCATAATTTTCTCTGTTGTCTTTGAAGGCCTCGAATTCTAAAATGAATTGCATTCAACATCCTAAAAAAACTCTAGGGAAAATCTATCGTATAGACTCAACAACTCGTATTTGTAATTCCAACAATTTCTATCAAGATTTTAAGTAAATTTGATTGGAAAATATGTCTTAAAAAAGGCCAAAGAAGAGAACATTTCAACTACACTCATTAAAATAAATGAGATACACATAGCATTCAATTGTTCATATATATAATATTTCTCTAACTTATGTGACTTTGCTTAAATTGATCATTTATCTATTTTATATTGTTTGATTTAAGGCTTCGTCAACTTGAAGCACACTCTCCACAGTTATGTGTTAGTTTTTTTGTGGCATTGAATGACATTCTAGTCTCATAATTTGTGGAGATTCTAAAGCACATGAATTCTTTAGAACCAACAAATCGTTTCTGTAAATTCCACCTAGAGACGGCTCAATTAAATTAATTGATCGATAATTAAAAAAATGCTTAAGTCAAACTTAGGGAAAGCGATTAATTAATAGGAATTAATTGAGAAAAGGTGAGAATTCTCTATAAAACTCACATGGGTTGACTTAGAGATTATATCATCCATTGATTAAGATTTAATCATGGTCGTTGGAGTTTCAACTAGAGATTATAAAAGAAGGTCGATGGGTTTGGAGGAAAACACACTAATTGCATATACTCTGTGATCAAGTCAGTTCGATTTTCCCTGTAGCAGGTGATTCAACAATGAGATCAAGCCAATGGTGGAGTAACAACTGGTAGAGGGGCAAAGTAGATTTTCGAAGGAGTTTCTAGTTCGGAAGAGTCAGGAGAGGAGGCTAAATATTTCTACAGAAAAATGCCACACTACAGGAATTTGCGCATGATCGCAAGAATTTGCGATTACAGGAATTCGCGTGTAACTACAGGAATTCGTGCATGATTGTAGGAATTCGCGCGTGATTCCAAGAATTCATGGTTACAGGAATTCGCGGTGGATTTGCAAAAGGGAGAAAAATATCTCCAAACGATTTTTGTCAGTGTTTCTCTCATATTAGATTGTCAGTTTGGACATCCATATTTTGTAGGCCACCCTTATACCGATTGCAAATTCTTATGGGACCACTCGAGCCCACCTCTGCATCTTCATTTACATAGACGTGCATTAGGTTCATTACTGAAACTATTTCTATTGGAAAAGTTTTGCAACCGTAAATTTATTTGTACTTTATATTACGTTAAGTATGTTACGTATCAATCTATTGTACTCGCACCATTTAATGCAGGAGCTCCAAGCATGCAGTGTTGTTTAATCAATGCTTATGCTATTAGCAATGGTACCTATTTCATGTGGTCTTCGTTCAATTAAATTACTTTTTTCTCATAACTGATATTCAAAAATTATGCTTACAAGTTGGTTTTAATAAAATGATATGTTGTGAATTAAATATGAAATTTTAAATTTTAAACTTAAATGATAAGATATTCAAAAATACCTAAAAAAATAGTGGAATAGTTGTTCATATTAAGTGTTTAATTATTTGGTTGAGCTATAATAATAACTAATAAATACAAAATCCAACTCATGACTACTCAACTGCTTTCTTTGGCATAATTAATTTTATTCATTAACTTAAATTTTAAGCATTAAAAATAGCAACAAGAAATTCCAATTTAATTTGTCCTTTAATTAAATTGTGAATTAGATCGAAATTCTATTCTCATAGCAACTTGTAATAGTTAATTAGGTTAAATTGACTTAATTGACTTAGGAAATTCGAGTTGGAAGTCTATCTAGAGTCATGTAAAGTAATCCATAAATTATAGGGGCCCAAGTTGAGTTATTTTGAGTTGTAATTAGATAACTCAATCTAGTTGAGTTGTAGTCAGTTAAACTAGTTCTAACTATTGGAGGAACTAGTAGGAGGTCTACTAGTGGAGTAGCGCACCCATACATCACTGGTACCACAATAGTTAACTGAAGATCCACTTATAAATAACTCATACATGTCAATTCAGAGGAAGACCCAATTGAGATTAGAGTTCAGGGTCAGTGTACTATCAGTTGTATAATTTTCCGAGTTGTACATATGGTGCATGCAATCAATTGAGGATCTATGGATGGGTTGCACAGTTATGGAGAGTGGATTTCCCAATTAAATATAGGCTAATTCTCTTAGGAATTGCACAAGGAAGTAGGGGTTTGGCAGGCGACAGAATTGGCTAAGTGTTGGCTTGAGTGGGCTTGTGATGCAAAGAGTTAGATTGTACTAGTGCATAATTGTTCGGGTTGAACAAGCATTGTATTTTCTTCTCAGATCTTTTGGTTAATGCAATATATATAGTTGGGGTTTTGAGCAGTTGTTTTCCCCAGAAAAATATTGTGTTATGTGCGATCGATATTCTTTCTTTTCTGCTTATTGTTTCCATCAATAAATTTTGGTTTCTGTTGAAGAGTAGAGTAGATTTTGTTGGCATTATGATACAAGTGTTTTCCTTTATGGCAACTCACTCACAAGTCAGTTTAGTTTTGATGATAGGCAACCCACAGTGTAACAGATCCATTCAGATGTAACAAGGCATTAGTACAGAAGAACAGGAAGATGGAAGTAAAGTATACTAATCAGAATGAAGAAGTTGAAGGTAAAGGATGGGAAAAGCAGTTTAAGATGTATAAGCAGGTCCACTTAGTCAAAACAGCGTATACACGCAAGTCCACAGAACAAAAAGTGCGTATACGTATACATGCACTCCTGCAAAAGGAAAAGCACATACAGGTTGGAAAACCAAGGAATTTCAAGAGTAGAGAATAACAGGGGTCAATACCATGGTATTAGCCCACAATATTGAGCGGAGTAATGACTATTTGATCCCATCCAAGAATACCACAAATCCTAAGTGGTTTTGGTCTGAGGTATTGAGAAAGGCCTAAAACTATATAAGGAGGAGAAGATCACAAGGCCAAGATGTGCAAGTGAAAAGGGTTTCTAAAGAACACTTCTATCTCAAATATATTTTATGTTGCAAGGGCTATCTTGGTGATTTAATCTAAAATATTTTGTGCACCTTGAATTCAATGTTGGATCAAGATCATGAGACCTGAAATGACTTATCATTGAATGATCTGATATTGGTTGGGCCAGATCTAATTGTGTACATCTGTATTATTCTTTGAATGTCATGATCTGGGTTTGTCTAAAGTCTGGAATAATAGTGAAGTTATGAGTCAATATTTGCAGATCTGTACGCGGGTTCGCTTTGGTGAAGTTGCTTATACACGTTGGTTCGATTGTTCCAAGTAGTGTATGCAAAAGAAAAAGTATGTTGTTCAGAGATGACCGATCTATTTGATTAGTACTGTTGTTTTACTGATTTCTGTCAATGAAGTCTTCTTAGATCTGAATGTAAAACTGAATGCATAAGGAGTTTGATATCTAATTGATTGATTGTATAAGTGAGAAGGGTGATCTATGCTACTTCTTGTGTAAGGCTCTATAAATTGACAGTAGATGTTCAGTATATTGATGGTTGGTACAGACTTGATTAAGAAGTTTTATGTTTCAGTAGTTTTGAAGGTATACGCAGGTTTGATTAAAGGAAGTAGCGTATACATGCAGGTTGGGCTCAATAAAGTAGCGTATACATTCTGATGCATGATTTTTGAGGTTGCAGCTAGTTCTGAATGATGATGTAGATTTATGGGTTCAACACAGTGTTCTGGTGACAGTGATCTGATTGTTCAGATTAACTGATTGTCGGTTGATGCAGTTTGAGTTTCAAAGTTTCTGATGGGTCCAGCATGAAAATTTGATGAAATTAGACCTTCATGTGTATTATTGTGTACCATGAGCATCTAGTTTAAAAAATTATGAAACGTGGTCCCTGGAGGAAGAGATAAGGTCGTAGCCTTCTGTAGGTCAGCGCCTACGAACTAGTAAACACATTGGCTGGTACAAGAGCTAGGGGGTTGTAGCTCCCTTCCAGTAGAAGCTAGAAAACAAGAGAAGGTTGTATCCTTCTGCAGGTGGGTACCTGCGTACTGGTATGAGTTTGCACCAATACAAGATTGTAAACAGATTTTCTTATTATTAAAAGAAGATAAAGACGACAGCAGCAAGTGGTTTTCACCCACATTGGGTTTCCACCTTAAATCTTGGTGTTCATGTGTGTTTCTTATGTGTGATGGTTTATTACGTTCTTATTGCACTATTTAATAAGTTACTCATGCATTGGTCATAGATCAACACATGATAAATTAACTAAATCACAAGTTATTTGGGTATACGCTAGTTTCACAAATCACAGTAGCGTGTACACACTAGTTCACTTCACAGAAGTAGCGTATATAAATCTATTTGGGAAATGAAAAATTATTGATTTGACAATACTAATTCACCCCCCCCCCCCCCAGTATTATTTCCAACAATTGGTATTAGAGCAGGTGCTTCAGAAGAAGCTTGATCGCTTGAAGGAAGATTGTTCAAGATGAATAATCACGAAGGCATGGGATCCATCAGGCCACCAATATTCAATGGGAGCAACTTAGTATATTGGAAAATAAGAACTGAAGCGTATCTACAATCGCTTGGAGCCGATGTTTGGGAAATCATGGAAGGAGGATATCAATTTATAGCATCAATTCCTACAGAATCTACAAGTAAGAAGTTATACGAAACCAATGCCAAAGTTGTCAATATATTATTGGGAAGTCTGTCATAATCATAATTTGTCAAAGTCATGCAGCTCAAGATAACCAAAGAGATATGGGACAAAATCATTTAGAGCTACGAAGGAGACTCTTAGGTAAAATGTGTTAAGCTTCAAACTCTCAGAATTCAGTATGAAACTCTTAAGATGCATAGTGATGAGAGTGTTGCTAGTTACTTTTTACGTATAGACGAGATTGTTAATTGTATGAAGAATCTACTTTAGTTGAGAAAATTTTGAGATCTTTGTCTTCTAAATTTGAGTCAAAAGTGTCTGCCATAGAAGAAAAATAGGCTCTTCAAACTATTATTGTGACTCAACTCCATGAAATCCTAACTGCCTTTGTAATGAGAAAAGTAGGTCCATCAGATATGAGAGAAGCCGCTTTTAAAGCATCAACAAAGGGAAAAGAAAAGGAAGTAAGAACACATTTCAGAAGAAGAAGATGAGGTTAATTTTGTCAAGAAGCTTCAATGGGGTTCCGAAAGATTCAGAGGTAAGCTACCTTTCAAATGCTTTGATTGTGGTAGAGTCGGCCATTATGCTGCCAAGTGTCCTCATAAAGATAAATATGAAAAAGGGAAAAGAATATGCAAAAGGAAATAGAAAACGAGTTGTGAATAAAAGGAGTTACTATACGCATGAAGATAGTGATGGCTTATCCAATACTGATGAAGATGAAACTGACCAAGATTATAGACTACTCATGGCTTATGACAATGATGATTTTTTGGATTCCTTAGAAGAGGAAGACTTTCTTGATGAAATTGCTAAACTCAAAATATGTTTAGAAGAAAAGAATATGATCATTGATATGTTGACACACCAACTCACTGGAAGAGAAAAACACAATGAAATTTTAGAATGTGAAATTGTGGATCTAAGAAAAGAACTTGAGAAGACAAAATATCTTAATCTTAGATTTGCTAAAGGATCTTAAACTTTAAATGAAATCATCAAAGTTCAGTGTTCTCCTTTGATAAAGACAGGTCTTGGATATATTGAAGAATCATCTCAATCATAAAAGTCGTCAACATCCACCAAAAGCTATATTGATGCAGCAAAGAGCACTGAACAATATGTCAATCATCAGCAAAGGCCTAAAATTACTCATCAAGTAAATCATACCCAATTTACTCGAAGGATGAACATCAGTAGAAGCTTCAACCAACAGGTAAACAATGCCAAAAGATTCTATGATCACAAAAATGTCTTTAATGGGGAATGTTTTTCATGTCATAACTTTCGGCATAAGGTTGCTCAATGTGTTGCTTACAAAACCATCATGACTAGAGAAGCACAAAATCAAAGGAGTGTAACAGGAATCAAGAAAAGTTCCTATAATAACTTTTCTCCTCTTGAAAATGAAGTAGAATGTTTGATTTGTAACAACTTTGGTCATGAAGAATCTGAATGCAGGAGCAAATTTAGGCCATCACTTCAAAATGAGCAAACATAATTAAATCCCAAGATATGGAGAAAGAAGGAATCTCAATCAGAAAGATGTGGCATAGCTCTGTATGCAAAAGGACAAGAAAATCAGTGGTACATTGACAACGGGTGCTCCAAATACTTGACAGATGATAAAGAGAAACTTCATCCATATAATGCTTTAGAAATGGAAAAGAATGTCTCATTTTGAAATGACACTCTAGCTATCATTAAAGGTAAAGTTTCAGTCTTCTTGAAAGAAAAGGTTAAAGCTAGAAATGTCATGTATGTAGATGGTTTAAAGCATAACCTGCTGAGTGTCAGTCAAATGTGTGATCAAGGAAATGAAGTTGTGTTTCGATCAAATAGATGTGTGGTTCGTGAGATTGATACAAGAAATATCGTGATCAAAGGAACAAGAACTCCAAACAACTTATACATACTCAAAGGAGGACAACAACAATACTATATAATCAAAACCGACGAAAACTGGCTATGGCATAGAAGATTGGGACATCTATGCTTTTCTCAAATAAGAAAAGCATGCAGGCTCAAGGCAGTTCATGATCTTCTAGATATTAGCATCCCATAAAATACCATATGCAAACCATGTCACTTCGATAAGCAAACTAGAGTTCACTTCAATGAAAAAGAAGGATCAGCAAGTAAGCCTCTTGAACTCATCCATACTAATTTATGTGGACCAATAAGGAAAAAGTCACCTCGTGGAGAAGAATACTTTATTTCATTTATTGATGATTTTTCCAAGATGTGTTGGATAGGTCTACTAAAGCATAAAGATGAAGCATTTGAAAAGTTCAAAGCCTTCAAAGATTTACTTGAAAATGAATCAGATCGAAAAATAAAATGTCTCAGATCTGATCGAGGGGGAGAATTCATGTGAGATGAATTCTTTGACTTTTGTGAACAACATGGAATAAAGAGGAAATTCTCCGTCACAATAACTCCTCAGCAAAATGGCATGGTGGAAAGAATGAACAGAATAGTTCAACAAATAGCTCGAGCAATGCTTGATGAATCTAGAACTCCTGCAACCTTCTGGGGTGAAGCTACATTTGCTTCCATGACTATTCTCAACAAAGAAAATGTCTGGATGAATAACAATCAAACTCCATATGAACTTTGGTATGGTAAGCCTCCTACTGTAAAACACTTTAGAGTGTTCGGAAGCAAATGTTTCATCAAAAGGACTGATGAAAAACTTGGTAAGTTTGAAGTCAGAGCAGACGAAGGAATTCTTTTTGGTTATTCATCCATAAGTAAAGGATACAAATGTTATAATAAAAGACTTCGGAAAATTGTTGAAAGCATTGATGTTGTAATTGATGAAGCATGCAAAAATCCGGAACAAATGAAATCAACAGAGGAATATGACAGTGAGGAAGTTGGGGAATGCTTTCCTGCATCAAATCAAAATGATATGGAAGAAGAAACCAATGAAGCACCATAATAAGATACAATAGACAGGGAAAAGAATCCATCCAGGTATGTTCAGAAGAATCATCCAGAATCTCAAATTTTAGGAGAAAAGGGGGCTGGTGTACAGACAAGAAGAACTGTTATAGGGACCTCAAGCTATCTAGCATTACTATCCTCCACCGAACCTCAAAATGTAAATGAAGCCTGCAAAGATGAATGTTGGGTCAAGGCCATGGATGAAGAACTTGACCAAATTGAAAAGAATGATACTTGTGAGTTAGTTCCTAGACCTCATGATAAAAATGTTATAAGAACAAAACGAATATTCAAGAACAAGCTGAATGAAAATGGGGAAGTTATTAGAAACAAGGCTAGACTTGTGTGTAAAGGGTATGATCAACAAGAAGGTATAGATTTTGAAGAAACTCTTGCACCTGTTGCCAGACTTGAAGCCGTAAGGATGTTCTTACTCTTTTTAGTTTTTGAAAATTCAAAGTATATCAAATGGATGTAAAATCAGCCTTCTTTAATGGAGATTTAGAAGAAGAAGTTTATAATGAACAACCAGAAGGATTCATTCTTGGAAATGATGCAAAACTCGTATGCAAGCTTAAAAAGGCTCTATATGGTCTGAAACAGGCTCCAAGGGCTTGGTATTACCACCTTGACAAATATCTACAACAACAAGGTTTCACAAAAGGTTCTGTAGATAGAAATTTATACACAAAGGTTGAAAATGATAAACTACTAATTATTGTTGTTTATGTTGATGATATCATCTTTGGTAGCAATGAAGAATCCATGAGTTAAAATTTTTCTTCAGTAATGCAACAAGAATTTGAAATGTCCTTACTTGGTGAACTTACTTATTTTCTTGGTCTACAAGTACAACAAACAAAAGATGGTATCTTTCTTTCACAAACCAAATATCTCAAGTAGATCTTGAAGAAGTATGGAATGGAAGATTCTAAACCAGTATGTACTCCAATGGTAACAGGATGCAGTCTCGATTCTAACGATGAATCACCAGTAGTAAACCAACCAACTTATAGATCTACGACTGGAAGTTTTCTTTATCTAACAGGTACTAGACCTGATATCATGCATGTAGTAGGAATTGTTGGAAGGTTCCAAGCAAATCCAAAGGAATCACATCTCCAAGAAGTCAAAAGAATTTTCAAATATCTTCAAGGAACTCAAGACTTTGGATTATGGTATCCTAAAGATACAGACCTTACTCTTCATGCATATACAAATGCATATTGGGTAGGAAATGTTGATGATCGAAAGAGAACTAGTGGAGGTGCATTCTATATGGGTTCTCGGTTAGTGTCATGATTCAGCAAGAAACAAAGTTCGATTGCCTTATCTACAGCTGAAGCAGAATATGTGGTTGCTACATCTTGCTGCACACAACTACTTTGGAAGATGCAAACATTGCAAGACATTCAGATCATATACACTCCACCCATCCCCATTTTATGTGATAATACAAGTGCCATCAGTATTTCGAAAAATCTTGTCATACGCTCCAAGACCAAGCACATACCCATTAAGTACCATTTTCTACGAGAACAAGTGTTTGAACAAAAGGTTAAATTAGAGTATGCTCCCTCCAAAGAACAAGTTGCTGATATATTCACTAAATCGCTTCCCAGAAAAACATTTGAATATCTCAGACAAAAGTTGGGAGTAGTTGTTGTATCATCTTGCTATTAAATCCAGTTTTCAGAGAAAGGTTATTATATGCGGATTTCATGAAATATAGTTGCGTATACACGCAGGTTTCCGTGGTTGAAGGAGAGTATATGTTTTTCTGACAGAAAAACAGTAGCACAAGTTCAAGGAGAGCATTAGCCTTCACTCACATTCAACATTGTTGGCATCAAGGTTGTTGATTTCAGCTATGGCTTCAGATACTTATATCATTTGTTGCATAAGTCATGTAAAGATCTAGGGTGTGATGTGACTTCTTCTGTCATGGTTTATATTTAAATGAGTCCTATTAGACATATGATATAATTTGTATCCCCACTTTGCATGGGATGGATGTTGTAATAATTGTTGTGTTTTTGTCATGTATAAATAATTGGTATATCCCCACTTGTTCCGGTGGATAAGGAAAATATGGTGTAACCCCACTTGGTTGGGTGATTGATGTATGTATGAGTCATTGGTCATACTCACTTAGTTGAGTTATAGAGTCATGTTATTATTTTGAATCATATCTCTGAAGACTCGACATGTACTCAGGGGGAGCATGGACAACATAATGTATATCAAAGGGGGAGAATAACTTGGTCCACCCTTTGCCCTTGATGTCAAAGGGGGAGAGTATTTTGGTGTTGCTTGTTATCTCTACCAATTTCTATAGCTTGCAGTAATCAACACCAGCATGGTTTCCATCAAGTCCAAAGGGGGAGATTGTTGGCATTATGATACAAGTTTTGTCCTTGATGGAAGCTCACTCACAGGTCAGTTCAGTTTTGATGAAAGGCAACTCACAGTGTAATAGATCCATTCAGATGTAACAGGGCATTGGTACAGAAGAACAGGAAGATGGAACTAAAGTCTACTAATCAGAATGAAGAAGTTGAAGGTAAAGGATGGTGAAAGGCAGTTTAAGATGTATACGCAGGTACACTTATTCAAAACAACGTATACAAGCAAGTCCACAGAACAAAAAGTGCGTATATGTATACACACACTCCCGCAAGAGGAAAAGCGTGTATAGGTTGGAAAATCAAGGAATTTCAAGAGTAGAGAATACCAGGGGTCAATACCATGGTATTAGCACACAATATTGAGCAGAGTAACGACTATTTGATCTCATCCAAGAATACAATAGGTCCTAAGTGGTTTTGGTCCGAGGTATTGAAAAAGGCCTAAAACTATATAAGGAGGAGAAGATCATAAGGCTAAGGTATGCAAGTGAAAAGGGTTTCTAAGGAATACTTCTATCTCAAGTATATTTTATGTTACAGGGTCTATCTTGGTGATTTAATCTAAAATATTTTGTTCACCTTGAATTCAATGTTGGATCAAGATCATGAGACCTGAAATGACTTATCATTGAATGATCTGATATTGCTTGGCCCAGATCTAATTGTGTACACCTGTATTATTCTTTGAATGTCATGATCTGGGTTTGTGTGAAATCCGGAATAGCAACGAAGTTATGAGTTAATATTTGCATATTTGTATGCTGGTTTGCTTTGGTGAAGTTGCGTATACACACCGGTTCGGCTCTTCCAAGTAGCGTATGCAAAAGAAAAAGTATGTTGTTCAGGGTTGACAAATCTATTTGATTAGTACTGTTGTTTTACTGTTGTTTGTCAATGAAGTCTTATTAGATTTGAATGTAAAACTGAATGCATAAGGAGTTTGATATCTGATTGATTGATTGTATAAGTGAGAAGGGTGATCTCTGTTATTGCTTGTGTAAGGCTCTGTAAATTGACAGTAGATGTTTAGTATATTGTTGGTTGGTACATACTTGATTCAGAAGTTTTATGTTTTAGTAGTTTTGAAGGTATACATAGGTTTGATTAAAGGAAGTAGCTTATACATGCAGGTTGGGTTCAGTAAAGTAGTGTATACATTATGATGCATGATTTTTGAGGTTGCAACTGATTCTGAATGATGATACAGATTTATGGGTTCAACACAGTGTTCTGGTGACATCGATCTGATTGTTCAGATTAACTGATTGTCAGTTGATGCAGTTTGAGTTTCGAAGTTTCTGATGGGTCCAACATGAAAATTTGATGAAACGAGACCTTCATGTGTATTGTTATGTACCAGGAGCATCTAGTCTGGAAATTTATGAAACGTGGTCCCTGGAGGAAGAGAGAAGGTCGTAGCTTTCTGTAGGCTGGCGCCTACGTACTAGTAAACACATTGGCCAGTACAAGAGCTAGGGGGTTGTAGCTCCCTTCTAGTAGAAGCTGGAAAATGAGAGAAGGTTGTATCCTTTTGCAGGTGGGTACCTGCGTACTGGTATGAGTTTGCACCAGTACAAGATTGTAAACATATTTTCTTATTATTAAAAGAAGACAGAGACGACAACAGCAGGTGGTTTTCACCCACAATGGGTTTCCACGTTAAATCTTGGTGTTCATGTGTGTTGCTTATGTGTGATGGTTTATTATGTTCTTACTGCACTGTTTAATAAGTTACTCATGCACTGGTTATAGATCAACACATGATAAATTAACTAAATCACAAGTTCTCTGGGTATATGATGGTTTCACTAATCACAGTAGTGTGTACACGCTAGCTCACTTCATAGAAGTAGTGTATATAAATATGTTTGAGAAATGAAAAATCATTGATCTGATAATACTGATTACCCCCTTTCAGAATGTAAAGAAGTAAGCAAGCAAGACTACCTTAAAGAGAAAGAAATTTTCTGGGAGATATACAGGGAAAACAGGAAAGAGGAGGAAGAGGCAAGACTGAAATTTAGAATCCTCTTTGTCAAGGCAGGGGACAAGAACATGTCTTTTTTTCACAACAATATGAAAATCAGAAGAGCTAGAAACCAGATAGAAAAAATAAAAGTGGAAAATCAAGAAATTAAAGGAGCGGAAGAAATAAAAAAAGCAGCCCACAAGCACTTCAAAAACTTATTGTCAGCAATGGAGGAAATGGCTAAATATGAAGAAATTTTGCAGCATACAAAGAAGAAAATAAAAAAAGAACAAAACAAAGACATGTGCAAGGACCTCACAGAAGAAGAAATTATGGAGGCCATTTGGAGCCTGCATCCGGACAAAGCGCTCGGGCCAGATGGATTCATAATAGCCTTCTACATAAATCATTGGCATACAACCAGAAATGATTTCTTAAGAATGGAAAAGAATGTTTTAAAAAAAATGGGAGGCCACACAAGATCTTCCTATCTTGCTTTGGTTCCAAAGGAAGCAAACCCTTCCACCTTCAATAGGTTCCAGCCCATTTCTCTGTGCAATTCCTCCTACAAGATAACAACAAAAATAGAGGCAAATAGAATAAAGAAAGTGTTGCACTTAATTATCTCATAAAACCAAGGAGGGTTTGTCCCAAACAGACAAGTCATTGACAATGTCATAATAGTTCAGGAAGCCATCCACTCCAGTATCTCAAAGCAAGAAAAAGGTATGATAATCAAACTAGATATGGAAAATGCTTCTGATAGAGTCAGCCACCCATATCTAATGGTTGTACTCCAGAAACTAGGCTTCTCAAAAGAAATAATAGAAGTGATACAAGAATGCATATCCACTCCCTGGATAGCCCCCCTCATTAATGGAAGACCTAGTGAATTTTTTCAAAGCACAAGAGGCCTCAGGCAAGGCTACCCTCTATCACCATTTCTCTATATAATAATGGCAAAAACTCTGAGTAGAGCATTGGAAACTCAGAGGAAAGAAAGAACTATCATAGGACTGAGAATAACAAAAGGAATAAAAACCATAAATCACTCCTTGTTTGCAGATGATACATTGTTGATGGGAGGAGCATCAACAATAATATCAAGAAGATTCAAAAAAATAATGGATGCATTTCTACAAGTGTCAGGTGGACTTTTGAATAATACAAAATGCAGGATCTATGGGTGTAACATTCCACCGAGAACTATGTAAAGAATTTCCCAAATCATGGAAATCCCAGCATAGGAAAATTGGAATCACTTCCTCTACCTGGGATTACCAATACCAAAAGAGAGCATGAAGGCAGAAATATGGACAAAACAAATTGGGAAAATGCAAGACAGGATAAAGAATTGGGGAATGATGTGGTTAAATATGGCTGGAAGGGTGATATTAATTAAGGCTCTCCTCACTGCATTACCAGTATATCAATATGCCCTAATCATAGCACCAACAAGTGCCCACAAGCAGATGGAATTAATTCTAAGAAGTTTTCACTGGCAGGGAGGGAAGCAGGAAAACAAAAAGTTCAGTTTGGTGAGGTGGGAACAAGTAGTGCTACCATATGAACAAGGATGCATGTCCATTCGGTTGCCTGGGCTCATGAATGCAACCCTGGGAATGAAAATTGTTTGGAGACTCATAACAGGTAACGAGAGCTGGTGGAAAAAAGCCCTCATAAACAAATATCTAAATGGTTCCAAGGAGAAACTGCTGAATGGAAACATCCCATTAAGACAAAGCACCCAAGTATGGAAGCTAGTCAAAAGAGTCATTCCAATAATGAGCAGCCACATTTCCAAAACTCCAGGGAATGGACAAAAAATCTCCATTTGGGAAGACATAATCATGCGAAAAGACCCATTATAGGATCACCTGGAAATGGATGGCATTCAAGAGTGGATGAGAGAGAAAGGCTTTAATACCTTACATTCAATCTCCCTGTGGAATCAGAAAGAATGGAAAAAGCCAACAATCCCAGCAAACATGGAAGGACAATGGAACAAAATCAAGCAACATCTAAAGGGGGCAGCACCAATTCATCGTGATGAGGAAGACAATTACCTTTGGGACCCAAGTAATTGACAATATACAGTCAAAATTGGATATAAAATTCTCCAAGATCAAACCAATCAACAAGATTGGGAACCATGGAAAATAGCATGGAAATTTGAAAGTTTACCTAAGATAAAAAATTTCATTTGGATGTTATTAAAAGGAAAGATCCTGACTGGCGAAAACATTAAAAAAAGAGGTTTCCAAGGGCCATCAAGATGCCCATTATACCAGCAGGCAGAACAAACCATTCAACACTTATTTCAGGACTGTAAATTCTCAAGAGAATGCTGCGAGCAGCTCTTGAGCTCGCTGGAAGTAAATGTAGACTATGGTAAACCATTGCTAGAATTTCTCAAAATTCTAGAGAAAGCCTACCCATATGCAACAAAGAAAAAGGTCACAATTATAAGAATCTGGAAATGCATTCCAACAGTCCTATGCTGGCAAATTTGGCTAACTCAGAACAAGTGCATCTTTAAAAACCAAAATCCTAGAATTGGAAAAACATTATCAAAAACATGGGGATTAACTTCAGAAATATTCAATGAAAAAGGAACTGCTCCAACGGATTATAGTATCCTTCAACAAGAATAAAGAGAATGGCTTAACAAAGGCACAATAAACAACAATGGTAAAAAGGGACAGAGAAAAGAAAGCTCAAAGAAAAACTGGAAACTGAGAATGACTGAAGAAGAAATTGAAAGTTGGAAAAGACTACAAAATAGATATTGTTTGCAATATGATGGAACCTCCAAGAATAATCCTGGAAAGGCAGGAGCAGGCAGGATAATTTTTTATCCAAGTGGGAAAAAATTGTCACATATGAATGGGGATTGGGACAGATTTCAAATAATAAGGCCGAAGCTTATAGCTTGTTCATGGGGACAAAAATAATTAAAAAAAGAGGAATCCATAATCCAATAATCCTGGGAGATTCAGCCATCATAATTGAGGCAATGATCAGAACCAAAAGTCCAAGCAACGAGTTTATGAGTAGAATTATCAAAAGAATAAGAAGGAATTTAGAAGACTTTGGTATTGTAACTTTCAAACATATACTGAGGCTTCACAATTGGCAAGCGGATTTCCATGCAAATCAAGCAATGGAGATGAATGAAGGAAGAGTCTGGGAGAATAATGAGGAATACCATCACTCTGTGCCATAAGATCAAAATCAATTTGAAAAGATTAATGTACTAGGGAAAAAAGGGACAAAGCAAGACAAATTATGGAAAAAATAAAAAAACAAAAAACAAAGAAAATAAAAAAATTCACAGTCTAAAGAAATCTCAGAAAATCATGGAAAGGCAGAGGAAAAGGCAAGGAAAAATGGATATACAAAGGATCATTGTCAGAAACTGCAATCTAAGTCAAAAGGTTCATGAAGAAGCAAAGCACAGCTCAGAAGGAAATCGAGCCAGAGAAGGAAAAAGCGTGCAAGGGACAACTCTCAACTTCAACGCATGGGGGGACCATTTCAACTACAAGTTTGAAGGCAAGCCTGCAGCGCAGAAGCATCACAACTTTAAAAAAGAGCGGACAGAAGAGCAAATTGCAATTTGTTGTGATGGTATTATTTGCCTGAGGCCCGTGACTTGCCATCAACTCTCCATAGCGCTTCCAGGCCTGCACTCTCGAAGTCCAGTTCGCGGGTCAGCAAGAGCAGCTGCTCTCTGCGCAGTCCCCTTCCTCATGCAGGCTTCCACGCGGTCCCCTGCTCTCCACACAGTCTTGCTCTCTGCGCAGTCCCCTTGCTCAGCTTCCATTCCTCTAGCTAACCTGCTCAACGCCACCCTCTGTAGCTTGTCCACCTGCAATCGCACTTTAGTTGGCAGCCTTTTCATGCCCTTCGTTTTTTTTTTTGGCAAGCCTCTGCTCATAAGTTCGCTCCTCTTTGATCTACCATTACCTACCCTCATCCAGCTCTCATCGCAGAGTTACAATATCTGCTGCATTTTACTTTCCCCTCTTCATAATCGCAGGCCCTCTCTCATATTATCTATCTCAGCGGCAATATCCATAGCTACACAAAACGTTCATAACAGAGGCCACCAAATCAGAGCAACGATGGATCAAGGGAGCACAAATAGCTACAACAAAATAAGGGGAAACAATAGTTAGATGGAGTTTAACCCCATTGAGAAGGCATCCAGGAATGACTCATGCCCAACATGCAAAGGAAACAAGGTCATGATACATTGGCTGCAACAGTCTCTCAAAGATCTAAGAAGTGAAATGAGAATGGAGTATAGCTTTCAGAAGCAAAATATGGCAGCGCAACAACATGAGATAAAGGATCTGAAAACCAAGTGCAAACATCCGCAAGAAGTAGTAGAATACTACAAGAGAAACAATATGAGAAGTGAAGGAGAAAACTCAGCCAACAACAACAACATGACTGAAGCAGCTCAAGAATACTCAGTCAACAAGCCATAAACCCAATGAGAAATTATGTTATGTAAATTTGTTTTCTTAGTAGGTCAATACGTCTGGAAGTATCCTAGAATAATTAAAAGAACCTATAAAGTTTGGAAATTAAGCACAGGAGAAAGAACTATGCTCTCGTCTCGTTACTTAGTCTACTATCGTAATATAGCTTAATGTAATTGGAGCTTGCTCTACACCCTTTTTTGGTAATATATCATCTAACCAATCTTGTTAAAAAAAAAAACTAATTCCCCCCTTTAATATTATTTCCAATAAATTCTTGTCTTGTGATTTAGCATATCACATACAGTGTTAAATCTACAAATAAAAATCTACATTAAGAAATCAAAAATTTCCAACAATAATCATATACTCAAAGATTTTTATTTCATTATATAATCAAATTATCATAAACATTTTAAATAGAATCATAATTTCATTGTGACGCAAGCTTTATAAAATTTTCTAAGTTTTATAAAATCAAATCCTAAAAGGTTTAAATTTTAAATTTAAAAAATCTCTTACTAGTATAATAAGTAAAGTCTATCCAATATAGCGACCTTTGGTTTAGATTTTTTTAAGCAAAATCTTTGGTTAAACATTAAAATAAAATCGATTTCTTTACTGAACATCAATCTTAACCTGACTCAATTCGTGCATTATTATTTTTATTATAATAATGAAGTTTTATTTATTATATTATTATTATAATTAATAAGTAAACCTATTATAAATAATTATAAAAATAAAAATTAAAATGAATGAATCAGTGATTATTTTAATTCAAATAAATATATATGTAATTGCTTGAATTTTAATATTTTAAAATTAAACATCTTGCTAAACTTTATAATATTTTGAAATTAATTTTATATTTTGATATAATATTTAAAAATAAATAAATTTTTAATTTTTTTTAATATTTTTTTAATCAAGTAAAATGTTTTAAAAATGTTATTTTAAATAAATTAATATAATTTTACATTTTAATAAATAATAACGGTTATAAGGTTAAAAGTATTTAACTATTTTTTATTAAAATTAAATCTTTTTAATTAATAAATAAATATTAATACATAATATGAAAAAAATTAACATTTAGTAGGAGTTGGAGTAATCTGGTTCGGAGTGTACTCAATAAATAATTATAATATATTTGATTATTTAAAAATTTAAATTAGTATTTATTATATAATTTGTTTATTAATATTAATATATTATAGTATATATTTAATTATTTATATTAATAAATTAATTTTTTTATAGAATTTAGATTTTTGTGATCCATAGCATGTTTTTAGAATAATTTTGGCAAAATCACATAAAAGCTTATTCGACGACGCATTTCGAACCAACCAGTGTGGTTCATCGTCAGGACAAGTTGAAGGTCCAATATGAGCGAAAAGTTAAATAGGGACAGCAGGCCATTCCAACCGCTCTAATTTTTTACCGAATAACGGATAAAAATAAACTTATTTTTAAATTAATTTTTTAAAATAAGTTTATTATTTAAGTATTTTTTATTATATATCTAATTGGTTTAATGTTTAATATTTCTTTTACATATGGAATAATTTTATTATTATTTGGATTTGATTTTAATTATTAAATGCGTTAGCATATTATTATTTAATATTTAGATAAATTAAAATTTTGGTAATTTATGAATTGAATACTAATCCATTCTATTTTTTTTTTTATTGCAAGAGCATTGTTCCTAATGCATATTTACTAGCATTTGTTTCTAACTCAAAGGTTACAACAAATTCAGTATGGCTAAGAAGGGAACATAAGTGATTTTCTTCTTTGAGTCTTCAAATGATTGTTGTTGTGGCTTACTTTAATGAAATCTCTTTCTTTTGGTAGTGAAGGTGTTCACAATGAACTTTCTCAAGTATTATGTTATTCCCATGAAACTCGTGACCTCTGTCACACTATTAGGAATAGACCATTGGGTGATAATTGCATTTTTTCTCGAATATATCCTTAGCCCTCCTCCATCAATCATGTGTCTAATATATATCAACGATGTCTCCCCGAATTCACATTTCTACAAATTGGATATCAATGAATTCTTCCATAAGGTATTTAGTACTTGTGTCACATGTGAGAAGTGCATTTTCCATGTATCATTGATTATTAGTATGTCATCTAGATATACTATTACAAATGAGTCAATGAAAATGTGTAACACATCATTCATCAATCTCATGAAATTCACAAGTGTGTCACATAAGCCTAGAGGCATTACTAACCACTCATGCACACCTTGTCTTATTTTGAACATTACCCTCCACGTTGATACCCTCCACATTTCTGCAACTTCGATTTTCACTTGATCCTAACCTTATTTAAGGACCATCTAACTAAATAATTTAGTTTGTTGTAATTAATTCAAGAAGTCATCAATCCATAGTAAAGTATATTATTTTTGTGGTGGTTTTGTTCGAGGCATGGTAGACAATGCAAATTATCCAACTTTTATCCTTGTTTGGTGATATGATGATGGGTGAACCACATGGGAATGTACTAGGTCTAGTGAATCCCTAATCCAACAATTGTTGTAGCTACTTATTTTTCTTAATCTACTTCAATGATGGAGCTCTTGTACAGTCCAATGTTAGGCATTGATAAATTCAACAACAATTGAGTCTTGTGTTGAACCTCTCCTTTGGGTGGTAGTCGTTGAGGTACTTGAAACACTTCCTTGTAGGTTTCAAACAATTATTTTAATTGTTAGTGCTTCTTTCCGCTACATCCTTCCAAGGATACCTTCATCTCCAACTTGTTTCCTTCTCCTCGTTGCTTTCCTTCTCTCAGAAAAAAACGAGACAAACTACTTCATGATACCCATGATTATTCTAGCTTGATGAGCAATGATCAAAGAGAGTTTGTCTTCGTCTTGGTGTGCATTTATGGAATATGTCTTTCCATCCTTAACCAGGCTATATTTATTTTCTTTCCTCTTGAAGATGGCAACAAAAGTTGGAATACAACCTTCAGATTGTTATTCATTCTTCACTTTTGGAAAGGCTATTTTGTACCATGTTGGTATTTGCTAGAGAATTATCCTTGACTATGAATATTATGAAGAATGTTGAATCAAGTTGGATTATAATGGAACAAGTTGCATTAGCATTTTTTAGATTATTCTTATAGAAAAGATGTTAAGTTAAACTTGGCTCAATAAAATATTCATAGATGTTAGGTCAACAATGATGGTTTCCAGAACATGGTATTGGTGATATGTGGCATTGAACCTATAGATTACATGTAATGAATCCCTTAAAAGACTTGAGGATAGTCCATTGTAATGTGAGAAGAGGTGAGAAATGAAGGGTCACTTAGTTGGATTGGCTAGGTTTGGTCAAGGGAATAATAGATCCATTAGCTAGTTTTTCTTGTAAGAGTCTTCTAGGATAGATCACATGTCATTTATGTGTGCATGTCACTATGTTTTGTTACAATTATCTTTCTCTTACATTTCAAATTATTAAATTTTGTATCACAACAAGATTTTGGCTTCATGGGAACACCTTTATTACTAAGGTTTTGGTTTTTTTTTTAGGCTTGTAACAAAGTATTAACTTGCAGGTCGTAATGATAAAGGGTACATTGTGGTAAGGAAATAGGAAGTTTGATATGGGAGTGGTGACCTATGGCATTGAGCTTATGGATTACATATAATGAACACTTTTATAGGCTTGAGGACATTTCATTGTAATGTGCTAGGAGGTGAGTATTGAAGGCTCATTTGGATGGGTTTGGTCAAGGGAATAATAGATATATTAGTTGGTTTTTCCAGTAAAAGTTTTCTAGGCTAAATCGTGTGTGATTTATGTGTTCATGTTGCTATGATTTGTTATAATTATTTTTCTCTTGAATTTTAATTTTTCACAAAAGAGGGGTTGATATAGCTTTATTCCTTAAGGATTTTAATTGATATATTAATATGAGGTAATGCATGATGAATTCCATGTTGCTTGTGAAATAAATGATATGGTTATGAGCTATAGATTTGAGCGTAATGTTAACTTAATGGTCAAATTATTTCCAGGACTACTGGCAAGATTAATTGCATTGGATTTTTTTTTACATAGAGTTAGTGAGAATACTATACTTCCAAGTGGAGTGTGTTTTTGTGTTATGTTGTAAGGAAGTGGTAATATGATGTTAAGGTCATAATTAAGGTCTTTTTAAGATTATCTTGAAATAACAAAACACAATTATATTACATATTGAGTTTGGGTTGTGGTTGAGTGCTCCATTTACCCTTGTTGCTTCATTGCTCGATCTAAGAATGACATCTACACAAGGTAATGTTTATGGATAAAAGGAAAATGATGATATAATACAATCCTTAATAGTGAAGTAAATTATGATGAAAATTAATACCTTCATTGTTAATATGTAGGAAGATTGCTTATTTAATTTGGGGAATGTTGGGCCTTGTAATTGTCATATTTTCTTTCATTTGATTTCTCAGTTTTTATAATAATCCCTCGTTCTTGTTGAATTATATTCATATTCTTTGCTCAATATGATTTAAACTTTGATAAAAATCTATTTGTTAATGTAATTATGTCTTAATGAGATAGACCAACAATGTTTCTTTATATTTGAGCTAATAATTCGTTGGATGAGATCATGTTGAAAACAAGGGTTGCGAAGATATATGGAGAAGGTCTCTGTGTTAATAGAGTTCATGGTTGATTCAAGCAGAGTTGTTCCTAATTGAAGAATTAGTTATGAGACATAATCCTTGGTTTCTTCATTGAGAGATAGGCGAGTCAACCTAATTTAAGAAGAACGTTTTGAGAATCTTCGATTCTTAGGAATGTTCCTTATTCTACAATTCTTTTGTTATAAATCTCCTTTTTGTAATATAAAAAAAGAGGAATTTACCTATGGTGATTGATTGTACTTTCGAAAAGAAAGAACTAAGGGCAAATCTTTTGACTGTGATCATTTCTCTGTAAGGATTATAATGCAAAGACTTCTTATTTGATTTCAATGTTATTAATCACTTCTTAGTCCAAATTTATTTTAGAGGCAACCTAAATCCAGGAAGTTTGGGCCCGCCTTCCAGATGAAGCATTGTCTTACTTGTAAAGTAAATTAGTTTAGCATTTTGTTGTTTCCTTTTCCTAACTGTTTATGTTTTGTTTTCGATAGATGGTTATTGAAGAGTTGCATTTAAGTTTTTGATAGCACCAAAATTCAAAGCACTATTGCGCATTGTTGTTTCTTGGGTAAATGATAGTTGTTTCTTCGATTTCTCATTGTTGTTTCTTTAATTATGTATTGTCCTTTCCTTATTATTGTTGCCTGAAGCACTGCTATTAAATTAGATATTCTTTCATGAATGGTTAGATCATTGATAAGTCTATAATTGAGATTACTTATATTTTTTGAGAAGATTTTTTAGCGTAAATCACATTCGAATGCATTTGTCGACGCATTTCGAATCAACGAGTGTGGTTCATCGTCAGGACAAGTTGAAGAATCAAATCCAGGTTGTATGTTCAATAGACAGACAGAACACCCAATGACTATATTTGACCAGGCAACGACTATATTGAACTGGTCAGCTAGCGAGGCTAGCGACTATACTTGACTAGGAAACGGCTAATCGGACTGGACCAAGGGATAGGGACAGGAGAACATAACTATATTTAAATAAAAAATAATCAATAGGAATTAATTAGTTACTGAAATGACCTATATTTAAGTAATATAAATAAATATTTAGTTAGTTAATTGAA
>APFE031433497.1:82316-95230 GCA_000404065.3 Pinus taeda
TAGACGAAGAAGAAGCAGCAAAGATCTATCAGGAAGGAGAGGAATCAAACAAGGAAATCAAGCGCAAGAATAAGGTTGGTCTCCTTTGTTCCATTCTTATCTATTTTCATAAAGGAAAACAAAAGTAGACTTTACTTGTTTGTTTCTAAGATAGCTACCAGTCTTAGTGGGAATAGCAGTATCTGAGTGGACACTACTCCTGGTAACAACTATTTTCTTCCTTTTCCTTCTCCCTTGGGCTACCCTCCATGGCATGATCTACCTTTGTTACCTCTTCCTCTTCTTCTAGTACTTTGTGCCTGTTCGGACTTGCCTGTTGCTCCTCTATGTGGTTTTTTTTTTTGCAACCTTTTACCTCCTTCTCCTCTATTTCTCACTTTATGAAGCTCTAAGTATCTTTCCCTACTGTAACTTTACTTCTGCTCTCTATTTTGTTGAGAGGGAATTCTCTGAATAGATGCCCATGTTCATGGCATTTGCAACATCTAAAAGGAATATGTTTATAATCCACTGTTTGCACCCATTCTTCATAAAAAACTTCCAGTCTCACCTCATCCGGTAGAGCTCCAAAGAGATACATCTCCACACATATACGGGCGAAGAAGGTGTACTTTCCCCTTTTGGTTGCCTTAGATATTTTAACAAAACGCCCTGATTTATTTCCTATTGCTGATAAAGATTCTGCTTGCCAGTAATCTAGAGGTAAGGAGTAGAGTCATACCCAAACCAGGACCAAAGTGAAAGTCTCGCGCTTCGGGACAAAATTCATCATCCACGACCGCATATAGAGGCATGCAGCTGCATAGAAGAAGGGCCCTCTTTCAAACTCCCTGTCTTTATCCTCGATGTTAGTAAAGATAACAGTAATGAAACCCTTTGGCCCAAGATGTAGGTCTATATCCCCTTTAGGTTTCCAATGATATTTAATCCACGCCTGTAGCGCCTTCTCTGTGGTCCATAACCCCATGAATTTACAAATGATAGCATAAGTCCTCATGTGATCCCTATGTGCCTGCAGTGATGGATCACTTAATACCACTCTGGGTGTGATCGCAGTATTAGGCTTACATGGACCCTTTTGTTTTTTGTTTTCTGCTTCTTATTTCTTGTCCTCTTCCTCTTTTTCTTTTATTCTGTCTTCCTCCCTTTTATTAGTTTGCTCCTGTGCATCGTCGATGTTCCTTTTCCCTTCGCCTGAAAGACCTTTTTCAACCTCCAATGGTTTCTTGCCTTGGCTGAAGACAGGTTGACTGTAGGAGGGAGTGGAGCTCCCCCCTTTACGCCCCTCCATGGTGCTCAACGCCTAAATAATTTTTGTAAACCCTAGCTCTTACCAGTCATCGCTCCTCTCCACCAAGTGCTATGCCCTATTAACTAAACTAATATCAATAACTGTTATATTATATAATATATATTAGTAGTAATATACTATTAGTTATTTATATAATTATTGTTATAGTAATGAACATTATTATCCTTATTATTAATGTTAATAGTTAAAACTAAATAAATATCAATTTATTAGTAAAAGAATTCTTCTAACATAGGAACATATATTAAATGCTGTAAGGGAAATTAGTAAATGAAAAGGTTTTAATTGGTAATATAATATAAAAGTTAGTTAATTGAAAGTTTAGGTTTAAATAATCCAAATATAAACTAGGTAATGTATTTAAATCAATATGACCAAAAAGTATTAACATCAAACTATATATATATTATATATATATATATATAAATAAGTTATAGAATTAAAGTTACATAATTAACTAATTAGTAAACCAATAGTAAGTTAGTTTTACTTTTATTAAATTAAAAGGGGCTAATATTAAATTTACATATAATTAAATAGATAATGGAAAGTTAGTTTAATTTCTATATAACTAAGGTAACATATTCAATTAGTATGAATCAAAAGGGTTTACATTAAATTTATATAAGAGTTATACACTCATATTAAAATTATATAATTAAATATTTAGTTAATTAATTGTAAGTTAGTTTTAAATTTATATTTAATCAAAGGGGTTAATATTAAATTAAAAATCCCCGGCTGCGGGTGCATGTGAAGGATGAGCAGCAGGTGGCTCGTCACATGGGCAGCTGTCAGCCCGGACGAGCCACCATAAACCAACACGCCCAAGCAATAACTGCGAAGGAGGATTTAGACAGCAGGAGGACCAGTTCGGCTCCAGAACAATTCATTGCGACAGGGATTATCCTTGGGAAGTCAAATCTGGTTAAGGCGCCATTCAATGCGCAGCCTGGAACAAGGAATATGGCGACCCATAAGTGCGTTCACCATGTTGCATTCCCGCATTTCTCAAAGAGACATGAGTAAATTCTGAAGGCGACAAAGCATACTCTGGCAAGGTGCAGGCTTTCACCAAGGATATTTGTCAAGAGAGGCAGTTGTAGAATGCCTGAGAGGCAAAAGGATGAGCAGCGAAAATGCTCGAGGGGCCGTCCTGCTACACAGAGGCCCGCCACTTCACCCTCCTCCTCTGTAGATATTCCTCCTGAACCAGGCAACAGTCCGCGTCGAACAGTTGGCCAGCGAATTGAAAGAGACAGGGGAGAACCCATGGAATGCGGTCACCGGGAACATCCAGCAGTTAGAGACCGCATCCCTTGCACATTGGAGAATAACACGCTCATTGTTTCAGTCACTATTGAGCACTGCAACGACCTCTGGAGGCCATGGGACAACCTGACAGCGCCAAGGGTGGATATGCAGGTCCCCAGGGTGGATTGAGACGACCCATTCAAGCTGACGAGGCCGGTCCCAGCTAGCCCGCCCAAGGAAGGATGCGCCCAGATGTGGAGGAAGACAAGAAGTTCAAGGGGTTAGCGACGGAAGACGAGCCTTACCTTACTGATGAGGACTAGCTCAGAAGCCTCTCCGTTCTCTCAGCCAGGAATGCTACTCTCGGTCCATCTCTCTCTGTTTTACTCTGTTTGTTTGTTTGTCAAGGCGTCAAGGTCCACCGCGAAGGTTTATATGTCGTCAATGTCAGTCTACGTGTCAATTATGTCAAGTTATGGGTCCATCGTGCCAAGTTATATGTCCGCTGTGTTGGCTCAAAAGCCTATTGTGTCGATTACATGCTGGTTATGTAGGTTGGAAGAAACTGGTTCCTTTTTGCCAGATGTTCTGGATGGATAGTCATGGGAAATTCTCTTCGGAGAAATAAGGCTTCGGCCTTTTTTGTAAAATTGGATGTAAATTTTGGTTTTTTGTAATATAAATTAGTGCAGTCTTACAGAGAAAAAAAAATATATTAAATTAAAAATCTAATTGTAAGTTAGTATTGTTATAGTTATTACCATAACCACTAATTGTTGTTAAATCTATTAATCGATCTTATTAATAAAGCTATTAAAATAAATATAAACTTAAGCCTTATCTAAAATATAATAAGAATAATTCCTTAAAGGATAACTTATTAAGGTAGTTGAATAAGGAACCAAGGATAAAAATTAACTAAACCAATGGGGAGAAAGATGTTTGTTTTAAAGCAGATTAGTTCATCATAAAAAATCCTTCATCAATAATTAGGAAAATAAAGTTTTTATAAAAGGATTTTTATTTCTTAAGCAAACAATAAAGTTTTCAATATTAATCGAGAGGAAGGGAAAGAGAACAGGCAAACAAAAATAAAAATCAAAGGGACAATAAAAAATGAAATACCAACAATCCAGAAAACGAGGGGGAAGAACAAAAGGAGCGGGGGCAGGGGGAAACGGCTAGGAAGAGAGGGCAGGGATCCAACAACTGCTAATTTTCCAGCTGTCATCTCTATTGAGATTGTTTGGCTTTTTTCAATCTCAATGGCTTCCCTAAATTTCTGGTAATGAAACTGAGCAACCCTAGCAATAACACGATCATCCTCAATACATACATGATGCTTCGTTTTTTCATCATGCTCTGCTAAGGCAGAAGACCAGGTCCTCTCGTGTTTTAAGTCGGTTGAGTGCTCATTAATCCTTTGATTAATAGAATGACCAGTCTCACCAATGTAGGGGGTCCCAGAGGAACATGGAACAACATAGACACCTTTCATGTCCTTGGGGTCGACTGGGTCTTTTACTGATCGGAGGGAGCTACGTATTATGTCAAGGGGTCTAAAGGTAGAGGGAACATTATGCTTCCTACGAATCCTTGCAACCTTATCTGTAGTCCCTTGGATGAAAGGGAGATGAACCCCTGAGACTCGATCTTTAGGGTTTTTCTTGCCAATGAATTCTTGTTGGCTTTAAGGAAAGATTTATGACCGAGGTGCCTACTATAACCGTTCTTAACAAAGACATTAAGGAGGTGGGCCTTCTCTTTATCGAGGCTCTTCTCATCAGAGATTCTCAGCACACGAGTGGCAAGCGTGTTGAGAACACCCAACTTTTGAGCTGGGAAATGATGGGAACTGGCATGAAGATATTGCTCAATGTGTGTTTTCTTCCGAAACACGTGGTGGGAGAATGAGCCACCATTATTCTTTGAAATAAGAACATCGAGGAAAGGAAGGCATCCATCAACTTCCTGTTCCATCGTGAACTTAATGGCAAGGGATTAATTGTTAAGATGCTTGAAGGAAAGATCCAATTCTTCTTGGCCATGAGACTAAATGACATCAGTGTCATCCACAAATCTCTTCCATAGCTTGGGCAAGATATGGGCTGAGGCCAAAGCCTTGGATTCAAAATCTTCCATAAAAAGATTAGCAACAATAGGAGATGGGGGGAAGCCATGGCAACACCACATGTCTGCTCATAGAGCTCGCATTCGAAGCTAAAAAAAGTGGAAGTGAGACATATCTCCACTAACCGAGCAGTATCAGGGTCCACGAGATGGTTAATAACATTAATGGCCTCATTTATAGGTATGCACATGTAAAGGGAGACCACATCAAAACTGACAAAAATGTCCCCTGGGTCAAGCTTTATGCCCTTAAGCTCTTCAACAAAGGATGTAGAGTCTTTGACGAAAGACCCTGTAAGGTCAACTAAGGGCCTCAACTTCAAGGCAAGGTATTTAGCAAGAAGGTAAGTAGGACCACCGATGGTGTTGACGATGGGCCTAAGGGGAGCCCCCTCCTTATGAATCTTTGGAAGCCCATAGATCCTAGGAGTAATGGGGCTACTCTCAATGAGTTTATGGCAAAGAGAACCCATAGAGTTACTGGACTTGATAGCACTAGCCACAGTTCTTGAGACCTTTTTCAAAGGATTCTCAGACATCTTTTTATAGCTTCAAAAAACTTGATATGGATCACAAAAGATTAACTTCAACAATTACTTATGTTGTTCCTCAGTTAGAATATTTGTTTAGCAATTAGTCATGCCTTTGAATTTTCTTTTCGTGATGAGATTTGGTTTCATTAGATATAAAATGATTTGTTGATAATTAGGAATAATCTGCTTGCAAAAGAAAGATTCATATTTTAGATTAACTCATATAGCATTGGCATTAGCTCTTAAAAGCATCTTGCATAGACTTTGTCAACTGCCTTGAGATAGAAAGATAGATCCCTGGGTTGATGAATTAATGTTGAGTACTTGGTTGTTTTCAAGCAATATATAGTCTCGATAGGGAACTCCACTATGAAATATCATTGTCCCAGATATAAAATGAAATGTTATGGTTTCATTAGATATAAAATGATTTTTTGATAATTAGGAATAATCTACTTGCAAAAGAAAGATTTAGATTTTAGCCTAACTCAGATAGCACTAGTATTAGCTCTTAAAAGCTTCTTGCATAGACTTTGTCGATTGCCTTGAGATAGAAAGATAGATCCTTGGGTTGATGAATTAATGTTCAATACTTGGTTGTTTTTAGGCAATATATAGTCTTGACAGGGAACTCCACTATGAAATGTTATTGTCCCATATATATATTTTACATTGTTTGAGAAATAATTTTATAGGTAGGCTGATGTGAAATACTTTTATAGATAAGCTAATGCTAGGCCAAGGCCAACCCTAATCATGGATGGTATAATGATCTTTCCACCTATGGGATGTTGTCACCGGGATTTTGTGAGGCTCAGTCGAACCTGGACACTTCATAGAATTGTTTTTATTCTACACATGTGGCTCTCACCCTCACCCCCTTCCCATGAGATTTGAATTAGTGAACTAAGGAAGTCTAACCCCCACACAATCCAATTGGTCCACACCTCATATTTAAAATTTTTGAGAAATATTAATAATATTATAATATATATATATATATAATATATAAATAATATTTTAACTAAAACGGGTGTGTCTTTATTTGAATTGGAAGAAATTTGGACTTACGCCAATGCTGCCATCATTACATTGCATCTAATTCTGTTCCATAATGCATGCTGCAGAATCCTCATGGATTACATAGGTGGATAGAACTATCCCCGTTTATGAGGATTTGGCCTTTCCCAACTGTACAACCCTTATTTGCCAACAGATCAGCTTCGCTATTCAGATTTTTGAGTATGTGAAAGCATTTGTAGGATTCAAAATCGAGTAGGACTTCCTTCAATCTGCTCAGCGTTTTGTTAAGGCTTGCATTGATGAACAAGTTCTCCGAATTTAACTTTTTAATTATGAGCTCGGAATCTCCGAAAACTTGGATTTCTTTGTCCCCTCTGTCTCTAGCAATTTGGCAGGCTTTAAGAAGGCTTAATATCTCAGCTTGATTGTTAGATTTCTGCCCTATGCCCCAGGAGAAGATGTCCCTTTTGACTCCAGCCGAGTCATATATGACCCCACCTGCCCCAGCAGCCCCGGGGTTGCCTTTGGAGGCGCCATCAAAGAAGATCGTGGATATTTTTTGTTTTTTCCACCATTCTTGAAAGTTCTCTTCAGTTTCTCTTATTCTCCAGATTGGATTCATTGATTGAGGGGCAGAAAGCAACCTCCGGGGGTAGGGGGAGAGAGAGTTCAACCACCTTTCTTCTTCAGGAAGCAACAATGGGTCTGCAGAAAAGTATTGCTGTTGGGCAGCTTCCAGGAGGAGGGATTTCGCTTTTGCAGCTACAACTAGAGGAGTTTGTTCTTTTCCGTTGAAGATCAGGTCGTTCCGGGCCAGCCAAGTCTGCCAGCAAGTGAATTTGGGGATGGCAATCCAGATTTTTCTCCAAAAAGATTTGCTGGGGATTTTATGGGGGTAGCAATGATTCCAGGTGTCGAAGAGATCGGCTACAGAGTTATACGAGGGAGCAGTGATTTGGAACTCATAAAGGATAAGACGCCACACCTCTTTGACAAACTTGCAGTCCATGAAGAGGTGCTTAGATGTTTCTTCACTGTTTCTGCACAACTCGCATCTGTGAGGCCCAACAATGCCTCTTTTCATCAGATTGCCTCCGGTTAGCAATTTATTATGAGCCAGCATCCAAAAAAAGAAGTTGACTTTTGGTAGAGTGAGGGGCTCCCATACTTTCTTCCAGAATTCCGGGTTTCTGCTGCTGTTCTTTGTGGGTTGGAGAGCGTTGAAGGTTGCCGTTGATGTATAAGTCTCGGAGCGCCCCCAACCCCATCTTTCCTTTGACCATCTGGTCACTGGAGCTGCTTCCTCCAGCAACTCATCGAGTGCAATCATCTGATGGTTTAGGCGGCCTGGGATGCCATGGAAATCCCAACCGATCCATGCGCCACGACTGTCCCACTTGGAAAGATCATAAACACTGTTGATTCCAGCGCGCTCCAACCATTGTCTTATTTTGTCGATTTCCTCGTTTTCTGAAAGAGGGGCGCTGTCCATAATACGATCATGCCACAATTTTATGTGTTTACCGTTGCCAGGGATTTTATAAACTCTGTCTTTGAAGAAATTCAGACTTTTATTACAGAGTTTCCAAACCTGGGAGGCATTAATTGTTTGGGAAGCCTGTAGATTTCGGAGCGATACCTTATGGGAATACTTTGCTTTCAAAGTTTCGCTGACAGGGTGCTTTGGATTCTCATATAAATTCCAGAGTATTTCCCCCCCAACGCCAGATTGACCATGGCTGGATCCTTGATTTGCAGACCTCCACCTGCCAAAGGGCGTTTCACCTGTTCCCATTTCACAAGATGCATTTTATGGGTGTTCCCTTTCCCACCTTGCCAGAGGAAGTCACGAATCAGTTTGGAGATGTGATCTGTCACCTGCTTTGGTGCTAGTAGGAAGGCAGCTTGGTAAAATTGGTAATGCTGAGAGAACAGACTTGATCAAGATGACCTTACCTCCGGAAGTGAGCCAATACCCTCCCCAGCTTGTGATCTTTGTCTTGATTTTGCTGATGACTTCAGACCACATAGCTCTCTTATTGCAGCCATTAATGATAGGGAGTCCAAGGTATTTTATCGTCTCCCATTGGGCTTGGCTATTGAAGCCTAGGAGAGCAGAGATGTTTGTGAGCTCCTGTTGATCGATATTCCATCCATAGACTTCACTTTTCCTTTCATTTATGGAGGCTCCCGTGGCCCTGCAGTAACTTTTTAGGAATTCATAAAAAGCTTTGGCAATTCTTGGAGAAGCTCGTCCGAGTAGGAGAGAGTCATTTGCAAAAAGAGCGTGATTCTGGGCAGGAGAGTGAATGGAAGGTTTAAGGCCTGGGAGAGTGCCTGCCTCTTTTTCTGCTGAGAGAGTCCGCCATCAAAATGTAAAGGAAGGGAGAGAGGGGGCATCCCTGCCTAAGACCTCTCTGGGCTTGGAAAAAGGAGGTGGGGCGGCCATTGAGGAGGGGGGCAATCCAAGGGGAGGCAGTGCAGGCTTTGATAAGAGCAACAAAGTGAGGGGAGAAACCAAAGGCAAGGAGAGCTTTGTAAAGGAAGGCCCGGTTGACTCGGTCAAAGGCGTTGGCCATGTCAAGTTTGATCAGCATCCCTTTTTCTTTTCGTTTCTGGCTTGAATGAATGATCTCCTGAACTTGAATGACATTGTCCAGGATGTGCCTGCCTTCAATGAAACCGCCTTGATTGCTGGAGATAAGTCTGTTTAGGAGAGGCTTAATCCTGTTTGTAAGGAGCTTTGCTAGGATTTTGTAAGAGACGTTGCACAACGATATTGGCCTGAATCTGGCAAATGTTTCAGGATTTGAATCTTTTGGAATGAGGGCCAGGTATGTGGAGTTGATTCCTCCCCCTACCTTGGCTTTATTCCTAAATCCTTTGATCGTCTTTAGGAGATCTGTTTTAATAATGTCCCAGCACATTTTGTAGAAATGGATGGTAAAATCATCGGGCCCAAGAGCCTTATCTGAGTCCATAGACCAAATCACTTTTATGACTTCTTCTTCCGTGAAGGGTCTGTTGAGTTCGAAGTTGTCTTCAGGTCTGACCAGAGGGGGAATATTGGAAAGGAAGTCTGCCATGTCCTCATTACTTTGGATTCCAGCAGTGAAAAGCTGACTATAGTGATTTACAACTGCCTCTTTGATCTGACTGAACCCTTTGCAGGTCTGCCCTTCTGCTGTTGTTATTTCGGAGATGTGATTTCTGCAGAGTCTTGCCCGATATTGGTGATGGAAGAAGGTGGTATTCCTATCACCCGCCTTCAACCACAGACTTCTAGATTTGATTCTCCAGTACTCCTCCTCTAACCGAAAGGATTGAAAGGTCGAACGTTGGATTTTGACTTCTTTATCCAGCAGTGCTGGAGTGACATCTCTGTTTTCCATATCTGTTTGCAGCTCCTCAAGGGTCTGCACAATTTCTTTTCGGGGACTAGTTGGATTTGGAGCAGGTTTTTTGATCCACTCCTTCAGAGCGTGCTTTGTGGCTTTGAGTTTTTGCTCCCACACATAGCTGGGGGACCCTGAGAAGGATTTGCTCCAAGCTGCTTTTACTGTGTCAAAAAAACCTTCTCTTTCTGTCCATAGAGGGCTGAAGCGAAAAGGGATGGGGCCCAAATCTTCTTCGTCTTCTAGAGAGAGCTGGATGGGCTTATGATCTGAAGTGAGTTTGGGAAGGATTTTGGTGGTAATGATCTTCTTGGTTGTCATCAAAGCACCCTGAACCAAGAATCGATCCAGTCGAGCAGAGATATGTTCCCCTCCCACCCTGTTATTGGTCCAAGTGAAAAGCCCTTTCGCTGGTATGAAATCAATGAGGTCCCAATTCTGAATGAGTCCTTCAACCATAGGAAGGAAGGGATCTCTGCTGTGTGTGCCTCCCCTTTTTTCCTTGTATTTTAAAACAATATTTAAGTCCCTAGCCAAAATGATATTTTTGGGGGAGTGTTGCTCAAGGAAGGCTATGAGGGAGGTCCAGCAATCTCTTTTTTCTGAGTATAAAACAGGGACATAAAGATTGAAAAGGGAGAAGGACAACTTACTTGGATTGTGCATTAACTCCGTGAAGATCCAGCATTGAGTTTCTTGAGAATTTTTCAGCTGGAAGAGATCCTCTGACTAGAGAGTTGCGAGACCTCCGGAAGAGCCTCTTGAGCTGACTGCTTTTCCTACATTTTCTTCCATTTCTTTTGACTGATATCCAAGAGGGCTTTCCCCTCTATCTTTGTCTCTTGGAGCAAGAGGATGTCTGAGGGCTCCATCTTGAGAAGATCTTTAATCGCTTCAGCTTTCGAGGGATTACCCAGTCCTCTGCAGTTCCAAGAGACGAGACGCATTATTTACGTGGGAAGTGGAGGGAGCCTCCCTTAGGAGGCCTGGTCCTTGTATTTCTTCCGATAGACATCTCAATAGTAGGCTGGCTTCCTTGAATTTTTAGCCTTTTGGCCTCCTCTTCCCTTTCTTCTCTGCGAGATTTCCTGCCAACTTTTTTGATGGGTTGCTCGAAGGTCTCATCCTCCGATGACCCTGAACTGTCAATAGGCTTTTTCCTTGTGACGTCTGCATATGAGGGGTTTGAAGGGCTTCCTTGGATGGCCTCAGGAAGTGTCTTTTCCCCTCCATCTTGAATATTGGTGGGAGATCCAGGCTGTTCCAGGGTTTCTTGGTTTGTTGTAGCTGCCGTTTTCTGACTATTTTCTATGCCATTTGGATTTTTGCCTTGGGTGTGATTGGAACTGCTTGGAGCCTCTTTTAGGGGGCCTTTCCCGGTGCCCTTCCTATTGGGTTTTTGGACTTGAGTCCACTGCTCTCCGTTTTGGTTCTCTGGAAGATCTTCTTCCTTTTTCTTGCAGTGTTTGGCAAAATGTCCGTAGCCATGGCAGTGTCTGCATTTGAATGGGATCTGTTCGTAGTCCAACTCTTGGACATGGGTCCATCCTACGACTGTGAGATTGATGGCTTCCGGTAAGCCCTCCTCTAGGTCTACTTCGACGCAAATGCGGGCACATGAGTATTGATCTTTCCTTGGGGCTTGATCGATGTAATGGCTTAAGGCGTTGCCTATGATCCGGAGGGACTTAAGATTCCAGCAATGAAGAGGAAGATGGGGGAGGCGTACCCAGACCGGAATGGCCGTAGGAACGTCCTATGCTGGATCAAAATCAGGCGACCATTTATTGAGGTATAGACCTTGCGGCCCCATGAAGTAAGGGCCATTCTTGAAAATCAAGCTTCTGTCCTCTGCACTTTCGAAGACAAAGACGAAGAAACCTTTGCCAACGAAATAGCTTTTAACTCCCTCTTTGATAAGCGGCTTCCAGTTCCTTTGAGTCCACTCCTCCACCGATTTGGGAGAGGGCCAGAGGCCTGTGAACTGGCCAATGAGGCCGTGCTCAGCCAAGTTTAGAGCAGCTTTACAGGTTTCTTCCTCGAGGAGGGCGACCGAGGGGATGGTGTCCATCTTCTTCACAAATTTCTGCTGGCTCACAGAGGGAGGGCGCTTATTGCATTGTGCGATCATTTCTTTGAAGGCAGAAACCTCCGGGGGGGGAGGCGGATCCGAGCCCCCAGAGGGCTCCATGGCTGCGCGCAGCAGCAGCAGAACAGAGGCAAAGACGCGGCAGCCCTAGGGGCGCGCGATAGCTCGGAAGCCCTAGCCCGGTTGCTCGCAGAGTTTTCTTCACGGGCAGAGCTGAACGCACAACATTCTTAATTAATTTTATTTTTTTTAATGTATATTTCTATAGCATATATAATTAACCAAGAAATACTTATATATATTTTTAACGTTGCCACAATTGTCAATTCATAATGTAGAATAGATATTAAGTCAATATAATATTTAGTCAAATATAACCATGTCATATGTATAAAATTAACATTATTTAGATTACTGAAAATGTTAGAAGCTATACTTATTTCTATGTAAAATGATGTTGTATATATTATGTTATGTTATTCTTCCATATATGACATTGGTATAAAAGTTATGAGCTAAAATATTTATATAATTATACATGAATATGCATGTGATTTAGTTGTGGCATTTGGAAAAAGTCAATGTATATATATTCATTTTCACAACAAATATTGATTTTAAGTATATGAATGTAAAACAATTCATAAAAAAAGGATATTGATTTTAAGTATGTGACTGTAAAATTAATCATAGGTTGTCTAGGTTGGAATAAGCTCATAGTGAGAAAATCCCAATTCGGGAATACAAATCAAGTTTTAACATAGTTCCCCTAGCATGAATGAAGATTGGTCATTCTACACCACATGATCTTATGTAGAAGGCACAAGTTTTATTTAATTAAATTAAAAAGTTTGTTGGGCTTCAAAATGTCATGCAAAAATCACTCATTACCATACATTTTTCTCCTATGCTTCCATTATATCACTCACTATTCACCACCTTGTCACTCCATTTTCCCTATTATTCACCATTAATGGGCCTCATTTATATTTTCCAAATATTATTTATTTTTAAGCATTTTTGAGAGAAATTCTTGATTAAATATTAGAAAATAATATATTTTACTTTATATATGGAAAGTGGATTGTTTTTGTGACATGTGTAGGTTCCAAGGAAGCTTCCAAGACACCTTTATGTGGCCTTGAATGATCAAATTCGAATTTGATAAGATAAGCCTC
>APFE031433498.1:0-31258 GCA_000404065.3 Pinus taeda
CATAGAGCTGAAAACTAGGCATCCAAACAACCTGCCTCTAAAAGAAGGGAAACTGATTCATTACATTAAATTTTTGCTATTTTGTAAATGAATCATCTAGAATAGGTAAATAAGTGCCAAATTTACATCATACACATCAAATTACATCAAGATAAGTCACATATTACATCAGAAGGTGAAACTGGTGAAAACTGGCCAAATTCCTGAGCAGGAAGATGAAAATTTGACCAAAAATCTCTATGTGTCGCGTGCTTGAGCTCTATGCGTCGCGTGCCTTTCAGCCTACTTTTGGGGCACTTCCCGACATAAAAATCAAGCTCACAATAGCTGGTTGGAAAGCCCTAGATGTCTGCTATCCAGCCCAAGTGGAATTTCCCAATTGGGAGCTCATTTGACATTTCAAAATTTCATTCTCCCAGAAGTACTTCCTGCTGGAGAAAAAGGTGGCAGCAAGGTGGTTTTCATGGTGTTTTTGGGCCTTTTGATCATCCAGAACTTGATGAAATGTTTCGGCAATACTTGAGCATGCATAAATTACCATGACAAACCCAAAAATATAAATTTTTCCTTCAACAAGTGTCCCAATCAAAAGCCAGCACGTCGACGCGCTACTCATATAGCTGAAAACCTGTTTTTAGGCCAAAATATTTCAAAATGACAAAAATTTCTCCGAATTTGCTCAAATTCAGAGCGAAGACCCTCCATCATGTATTATGTCCAGCCAATGAAGCCTCGGCCAAAATCTGGAGTGGATCAGGCCTTTTCCACCGTTTTAGTGCTTTGCTCAACCTCCTCTTTAGAATCTTCATTTTTGCTTTGCAGACATTCATGCGAGCCCAATAATGATTTTTCATATGACGAAGCATGTCTTTATCTCTATTGGCCTTTGCCAACAATTTCTCCAGATGAATGTTAACACGTATGAGGCAAGACTCTCGATCAGCCGGTGTCATATCACCAGGTCTCTTTTGGGCCAATTGTCGATCCTCACGGATTTTCTGCAGCTCATAAAGTGTATGCTCATCCTCTAGCTGTTTGTTACGGTGCTCCAGGTAGTTTATCACCCACTGAGTCATCTGCAATTTCTTTTTCAGTGAGTCATTCTTAGCCTTTTTCTCCTGGATGATCTCCTTTAGCTCCGAGCTAGGAGAGTTCGCATCAACATCAATAATCGTGAAATCAGTGTCCTAGCCTCCTGAAGGACCCTCATCATGCATAGGCCTCTTGCCTCTGTCCTGGATCTGTACCTATGCCAAAGAAGAAGGCGAGACCCCTTCCACATCCTATGGAGATAATACTCGCTCTGCTGATGGAGTCAACGAGACCCCTTCCACCCCGGGTGGAGATAGTACTCATCGTGTAGCTGGAAATAAGGCCCTGTGGCCTCGCTAGTATGTCACATACAATGGAGCACTTATATGCTCGATCTCAGGAATGTCAAGCTGGTGTGAAGGCTCTCCCTCATCATGAACTACCTCAGGAGACGACTGTGGTGCTGTGAAGAAGTCACTGGAGATGAAATCCTCCCAAGTAATGCCATGTTGTGTCAACTGATGTACCACTACGATCTTGATCAACGCGTAATGATATATACTTCTATGTTGCTGTGCTGGGGCCTTCTTCTGTACTAAAATCGTCATCCTCTCTATGTTGCGATACATGAAATACGGAATGTTCATCATACGTACCCTCGTGAAATGCATCAACAAACTGACATGGTACGCATAGAGACGTGAGAATCTGCCCTCGCAACTGAAATACCAAATGATGAGTTTCATCAATGGTGCAAACTCATCCCTCAGGAATCTGGAAGGAAAAACCCTGCTCGGGTGTCTCATATACCCAGGTTTGATGTATGGCTCATAGTATAATTTATCTAATTGCTGACGTTTGTTCCATTTCTCTCCTATATTTGGTATCCTGGTGGCCTGAGCAATAGTCTCTGGTGACAGAGTGAAATTTACTCCGGCGAGGTTTACATGGCCATCATGTAATGTAGAACAAATAAACGAACCAGTTCACGATGATGCTGGGTTTGTGAGATCATCTCACAGTATTGGAAACATGACTAATGCTGAAAACAATCCATTGCAAGTGGGCAAGCCTGCAATTGAGCCAAAGAAGTAGGCTCCTCCCTGACATGCTTACCACCTTTGCCACTTTTGTGAGACCTCCGTGGCACATTACCCTCAGCTGTAGAATCATTGTCATACTCCTGCTCATAAACTGAATCCGTCTCTAACATGGCTTTGAAAACAAGATGTCTGCAATATGTATGCTGATATAGGTATAGTGAAGGAAAAAATTTTAGTGTATGCTTTACTCCTCAAATGTGTCACATGTGTATCAAAGTATCATAGGAAAGCCACAATGAGAATAATTTTGTCAACTGAGTTTGCATGGAAAAGAAGTGCGAAAATGACTATGGCCATAACAATGACAGCAAAGAAGTAATGGCAAAGAGAGAGCATGAAGCTGAGGTTAATAATGAGCATGGACACCACTGAAAATATATGACATAGGCATATATCAATAGCACAAGTTTGAAAAACCCCCACACAGTCCCTAATATTTGTTTCAAACCCTAAGAAGTGAATTTGGCATTAAACATAGGGTTTACATTTATTTACCTTAAACACTTGTTTCTCCACATTCAAAACACCATAATCATGCCCAAAATTCACTGAACAAATGTAAAGAACCTACTTGCAAGCAGTTGGAGACAGTTTGGCATGAATCTGGACGAAGGTGCGAAATTTTTTGGGTTCTGAGATTATATGCGTCGCGCGCCTGCCCAGTGCGTAGCGCGCATTATGTGCGTAGTGTGCATGCAAATTTGCACAGGTCGGTGAAGCCCAGTGCGTAGCGCACTCCCTATGCGTAGCGCGCCTTCTGTATGTGTAGTGCGCACCCTCAGAGCCTGTCAACAATTTTGCAAAGACCTCTTCGGCCCTCCACTTCACAAATTCGACTTCTGCCTTGAGAATTGGTGGAAATGGATGATTTTCCATGATTTATATGTGAAGAAAATATCTCATCAAATCAGATTTGATTTTAAATTACTTCATGACCCACTTTCATAATGTTTGGCATTTTGACATTTGATCATTTAATACAATGCTTTTCTTTGGCTTTACCATGATTTTCTGAATCTTGGACTAATGAAATGTCTTGATTTTTGCAGAGATTTTGGAATTTGGCTTTGGCAAAAATCAGAGGCTTGCTGTGAAACTTCTTATGGTGAAACAAATACATTTATTACAAGAAATTGAAGTTTGACAATTTCTAGTTCCAAAATAGAGTTTTGGACTAGAAATGTCTTCAAATGTTTTTGATAACAAACATGAAATAGAAATCTTTTGAAACCAATCTCATGACCTGCGGTCCTTTATTACATGTATGCAAAGGAGTGAAAACCCTAGACTCTAGGACTAAATACTCTTTTTAATGAAACTAATCATTTATGACCATGAATGCAATGACCGTGAACTTCAGTGATTTTTGAGGATTTTAATTAACCCTGCAGGTACAAGCATGAGGAAACACAAGATAACCAGACCCCCTCGTCAGTGAATGGCATGCCCCTAGTGAAATGCAATGAAGTGGAATGAGCGAGACACCTAATAATGATATGCAAAAAGCGAACTGATCTCTAGCGGAGGGCTGTAAGGACCGACTCTAACAGTATGATAAAAGATCAGGACTGCATGAAGACTCCATCTAATGCATAACCCTTTGGAGGGTAGGTATGGAGAACAAACCACATCTTCTGAAATACACCTTTTAGTGTAGCATGAAGGTCCACTTATCATTTTCATATCATTATGTCTTCAATGACATGCATGGTTGCAAGCACTAATAGTCATTTCATATGTTTCCTCTATGTGTCTTGCTCCCTTTCACTTGTTGGATCAACTATTGTCTTTTGGCATGTTTGCTTGTTATGTCATGTTTGTGAACCTTTTTGGTGACCTCGAAGGTTGGTCTTTGTGTATACAAGTTGTCCTAGCAATGTAAATACCTATCACTCATACACAAAGTTTTAAGTATTTTCACACAATTGTCGTCGCGGTCATCCCAAGGTCTATCTCAAGTATCAAACTTGTCGCTTTTACTTCTAGATAGTCTCATAGAGGGTAATTATTTATCTTGTTGATCTAGTGGTCTATGTTGTCGTGTTGTCAAAGTATGCTAAGTGTGTGATCATAATGTCAAGTTCCTTACAAGTTCACTTGCCTCCCACACTCAATCAGTTTCCTGAAAATCCTTCTGACTAGACAACTCTCTTTCACCGGACCTCAACTAAGCTACACACTGCATAGTCTTAGCCCTTAGTGATGTTTCTCTGTTACCTAGAACTTCTTAGTGTGTAGATACTTTCCCCCAGGGCAGTTGCACTACATAATCATGTAGCTAAGAAGACTGCCTTCCTCCCTAGAATTGCACAGTAGTTGTGCCAAGCCTGACTTGAACTACACATTTCGCAAGATCAGTCATCACGCCTCCTCCCTACCTGGTGGAACCCTGTAATACACAGATACCTAAGCCTACCTTGCCTCCCAGAATTGCGCAGAGGTGTCCCCCCTTGTGTCCTCACTCAGTCGGGACTCACTGATCCCAAAAACTATGTAGATGTGTCCTCTATGACCCCTCTGCTGCACAAACCTCCCTTCCCTCAAAAAAATACACAGACTTGCCTCCCAAGGTCTCACCTTGTAGATGCCTCTACTGATTTAAACTATGCAATCCTGCCTCTTAGTGACCTTTGTGAAATTTTTCCCAGCAGTGAAGATTGTGCTTAGGAGTTCCTCAGCTAAGCCCGAGTTGCACTCTACGCAGTCTCAGTGACTAGTCTCCCTTCCTGTCACCTGGAATTGCACAATTCATAGTTACTGGGTCCTCTTTCCTAGCGTGTCACTTGTCCTAGGCTCAATCCATGGATAAAACTACATCATCTTAGACTATGGAGTTTTTGGATTTGATTTCATCCCGTCATGAGTGAATTGGAAGAATAGGTATGCTGTTAGATCATGGTGAGATGATGAATAAGGAGAAGGAGGAGAAGACAAGCTACAAGACTCACTTACAGCTGGATGGACAAATAATATTATCTAGTACAAGCAAAGGGAACACATGCATGCAACCACCTCTCAAGACCAAATATCATTGAATACCCCACATCATTAAGCTATGCAGAGGGGAAGAGAAAGCACATCCAAGAACACATCTATCACTTAGCAACAACAACAACTTGATATTTCCACCTCAAAAAGCTAGTCCATGTCAGCATTGTCATGATTTTTCAAAGGCCACATCACTATTATGAGCCATGTCTATTGTAAATCGAATGTAATGTAAAGTGGAAGTCTAATGGACATACATGAATATGAAAAGTCATGTAAATTGAAAAGTCATAGGAATTTGAATAGTCATGACGGTAGTCGAAGGGTCATAAGGGTCAAGCATCACCCTTTGTTATATATACATCCTCATTATATGAGAAAATGACTTTTCACCTTGGCTCCTACCACGAAGCACAGAGAGTTTTCAGTTAGTTCTTTGAGGAGCAAGGAGTGGCTCCAATGTCCTGCTACTGGGGCTAATAATGTATGATGTACATATGTGTCTTGGAACTTTTTCTTAATACATAATCCTATTCAAGCCAACGCATTTTCATGCATGTCTTGTGGATTCTTTTAAGACTATTCTTTCAGCATTTGTAATTCATGCTCGTTTTACATGTACTAAGATAGTTGAACTATTTGGGTTGTTTTAGTGCTTACCTTGTTGGGAATTTGTTGTATTGGTTATCACTTCTATCTCATCCTTGTTGAATACTCCACATGACATTAGATAAACCTTCCTTGCTTACTGGTTATAATAAGCGTCACATCCATTGTGGACTACTTTGTTAGATGACAGACGGGTCTTCCCTTGTACTTTGGTTTTAACCACTTCCGCATCCGCTATGGACTATTCCGCTGGATGCTGTAAATACCTTTCTGGTTTGTGTGTGTCTCTTCCTATGCTGTACTATTACCTCTCACTTAGAGGCTCACTTTACTTCTCCCCTCTTGCAGTAAGATAACCTAGACACAGTTACGTTACAAACTCACCATGCACAGTTACCTTATTGTTTAAAGATACCAGTGTAACACTCTCATGTGATGACAACTAGAGCCAAGGAATATCTCTAAGTATATGGCAACTGAGCCTTTATACGGGATGGGACTCCTACACCAAATGGTGTGAGGTCTAGTTGGAACTTCATATCGGGGAGATCCCCTTGGTTGACATATTTCCAACACCGTTAAAAAAACGGTGCTAGAAGGATGGCCAGATGATAAGTTGAGCCCATTGCATCTAGTTTGAATCTCTTATCTAAAATGGCTCATACACAAATCATACTCCCAGTGTGTTTCTCCAATTTTTCCCTTGATCAATTTTCACCACCTGATGAGCTTCTCGATCACTTGTCCCAATTAAATTTTGATGGTGAGGATAGAACATCCATAGCTAGGCACATATCTAATTTTCTTCAATTTTGTGAACCTTCCAACATCGATAATTAAGAGTTGGCTTGCATGCTTTTCTTCGTCACCCTTAAAAGGTCGTTTCAATCAATGGTGCCATACCTTGCCACATGCGTCCGTCCATTCCTTTCGTCCTTTCCTCAAGGAGATCCATCAAGCCTTCGGTAAGTATAACTGTTAAGATGTTTGTGGAAGAATTAGTCTCTTAAGAATGGAGCCTAACGAATCACTTGAGAAATTTTCTGATCGATTCCTTCACCTTTGCTATGAAATTCTAGAAGAAGATTTGAACTGGGATTTCTTGAAACAAGAGTTTGAGCGCTTTGTTTTTGTCTCTTCATATGGTGAACTTGAACCTCCCAATGTTTCTATTCCCCAACTCTTGTGAATCATGAGGTACCTCAAATTGCCTAGGAGGAGCCTACTATCCCTTTTGTTCCTTGTCCTCCTTTTTCATTCCCAATGTGGGTGACTACTTACGATGATCATGAAACTATGAAATCTGTGAATCAAATATCCAGTCCATCTTCTCATTCGCCTCTCACTTCAATGGAGGAAATTCTAGAATGGCTCAATAAGCCTACAACAAAGACTCACTCCTCCATTCCGTAAGAGGATGTCACCGTTCATAAATCAAGTCTTGAATCTGACCTAGATCTCTTCCATCCTCTCTCATCTACAGGCCATGACTCCTTGTACCATGACTCGCTTGATCAATCTTCTTCACTAGCTAATTTTTCACCTTCTCTTGATTCTTAAGATGTTGGCCCAATTGCGACAAGACACAAGGAAGTCACATTACACAGGTAGATGAGTAGAAAGGTGAGGACACTATCAATTTCTCTGCTCTGTTTTGAAATTTCCCTGGTAAAAAAAATGAGTTTCCATTCTTGAATGATTCTCAATCTTCTAATCTCGGTAGAAAATACAATACAATCAATTCTTTCAATCAACCCCCAGCCTTGGGTGGTAGTCATCCCAATGATGATAACTCTATTTCTGTATGTCGTCACAAATGCCTAAGCACATTATGTGATCTCCCTGTTTCTCATGAAGATTATAATTTAGATCCTGAATTTGCATTGGTCAAAGAAGATGTTCATATCTAAACCTCCTCTCCAACTCACTTTCCCTTGTGTCCTACCATTTGCAACGCATCTACATGTGGTGGAGATACTCCATATTCTCTTTCTTCTTCATCTAATGAGCTATATCCTCGATTGACACAAGGTAGTGAGGTTGAAAATGATGGGTTGTGTTATATTATTTCCACAACTAGCGGACCTAATTAACTGGGGGGTTAGAGGGGGGGCCACAGCCCCCCTATCCAGGGGGTTTGAGGGGGCTGGGCAGCAGCCCAAGGAAATTGTTTTGGGACCCTATATTAGGTGGGAATAACCTACCTATGGTTTTGTGCATGATTTTAGCACATGGTTTTGGGTGCGATGGTTTTTCAGTCCATGGTATTGGATGCTTTGGCATGTATATATATGTATTGTAACATTGAAAGGAGCATATTGAAAAATCAAGTTGGTAGTCCTGGTTTTTGGATCCAGGGGAAAATCTCTGTGTATATGTGTTTTATGTGTTATGCTCTCGCATTGTTTATTTTCTATTCTTAGAATTCGTCTGCAAGTAATTTCTGTACGGGGTTAAAACCTACAGAAAACAGTCAAATTGCAGAGAATCCTTCCCATTGCCCATCATCTCTTCTTTTGCATGAAGGAAACTATTCAAATCAGTTTTCTCACAAGATATCACAAACGCATTTATCTTTGAATGTACTATGAGAAGAGCCTCTTCAATTGAGTAATATAATTGTTGTTGAAGCTGAAAAATATGGTGAAACCTATGACAGAGATGGTTGCCATCAGGAGAGAAGTTTTGAAATCAACAACAATAGCCACCCTCAAAACTTGCATGATCTGGTTCAAGCTTCAAAATGTGATTCTACAATTCTCGAAAATTTTCCAACCTGCTTGGGCATCAATGCACTTCAATTTCCCTTGATGGTTATGTGAGAATCTCGTGACTCTGGAAAGTCCCCTGAACTAAATTAGATCTGGTTTCCCTTGCACAATCTTTCTATTTGCATATTTTCATTTGATGTGGATTCTAGTGTAATTTTTTTTTGGTATTTCGGGTGTGATCTCTCAAATTTTCAAAATTGCACTTATCGTCGAATTCACAAATATGTTGCAGTTCATTTGTCCTCATGAAAATCCCTCATATCAAACTCGGGTTGGGAATGTTCATCTCTCATGAGGTCATGGAATTGTGAAGTTGATCATCTCAAAGAATATCTTTTCCTGCAATCATACTTATCGAATTTCTCCCTTAATGGTCAGCACATCGGTCTTGTGAATCTTGTATTGCAAATCTATCCTCTCATCACAATAGAAATCTCCCTATATGATAACAAACGCACAAGTTGTCACACGAATCAAGTTCTTATCCATTCACCATGCCTCAATTGGTTTCATGTCCTCATGATGCTAGCATCCCTTTTAAACTCTTTTGATGACTATGCTACTTGTACAATTGGTCACTAGTTGTAGGAAGGTGTTCTGTCATATCTAGCTCACAAGCAACTTGGTTCAATTGTTTAGAGCATTCGCAAGATTGTTCAAATTGATTTTTCTTTCTTCATTACAAACTAGGAATATGATGTTTCAATCAACTCATCTGACCAATTCTCTATCTTGGGTGATTGTCATTGAGCCTATAGGCTATCATTTTCCCATCAACACATCCAATGACAGCTACTTCACACTCTCTAATCTTCATTATTTATCATCTCTCTCTTCATATTTCCATCAAGTAGGTGAGGCACTTCAACCTTCGTTGATGGTTATGGTAGGTTCTCACCGTCTTGGCATGATTGTTGAGAATGATCAAATCTATTTTCCCATACAATATTCCCATTTTGATCCCGTCTCTCAAATCGAAAATTCATCCTTTCAAAGATCACGAGACTTTCAAGATGGCCATCAAGAATTTTATGATCCAATCATTGAATGGATGAAAATCTTACTTGGCAAGCTCTATTGCAGGAAACAAGTTTTAATCCTTCCTCAAGCTTGCTAAGAAGCTCAATGCATATGAGGACACATCCGCAAGAGGCTTCCGAGGTTTGTCAAAAAATGGTATTCATCGAAAAGGTAAGCATGTGAATAGGGTAAAAGTAGTGATTGTGACACATATTTCTGCCGATAGGAAAGACCTTCCTTTTCTTATGCAACTCTTTCAAGTTTTTATATCTTATGTTTCACATCACCTTTTGTCTGTTTTAATCGTTCATATCTTTGTGAATCCATGTCAGGAACGACTGTGGTGGATTCACTGGAAATTTCATTACACGTAACCCCAACATTCTAGCTGTTAGGTTAGGAGTAGGATTAGCTGCATCATTAACTTTCCCTTCCCTGCACTCATTCTGCACTTGTTCTCTTTAGTTTGTCTTGCTTTCCTTATTCTGGTTTTACATTATGTTTGTTTTACTCATTTTCTTCTCTTTTCTTTTGATTTTGTTTCCTGGTTTTGTCTCTTCTTTCTATTACTTTGTTTTCTTCCTTTTTGAGTTTTTTTTTTTTTGTTTCCATTACGGGAATAAATGTTGTGCTTGGACTTGTTTGGCTTCCAAGTGTGTATGTGGCTGAAGTTCAAAGAGTATTGTGACACTTGAACATTTGGCTAGTCCTTTGTCTAGATTCCTTGTAATTGGTTTTATCTTTTGGCTGATGAAGTTCTGATGGAAAATATGATCCATTTGTAAGGAGAGATTTTGTCCAACCATGAACTTGTGTCTAGTCTGGGAACCTCGGGCCTATACTCAATTTTCTATTTTGGTGTTTTCAAGCTTATCCAACTAGTAGAAAAGGAGAAGGGGAAATATAAATGAGAAAACCTAAATCATAGATCTTTCTATGCTTCTCTAAAGGAACAACCTCTCCTTCTCTCAATAAGTTGGGATCCCTCTTCCACCCCACAAATAAATAAGTTCCTATGCACAGTTCTCTTTAAAAATAAAAAAGTCGAAAGAAGAGAAAGGCTTCCTACACAGAGAGTTAAAGTAGGAAACTCCACCGGGGAATTGTCTAGGCTCGCTGGCAGTGGAGAAATGCTTATGTTCTTGTGTGACTCCATTAGGGTACTATCCAGGCCTATTGGCAGCGGAGCAACACCAGAGATGAAAAACTATACTATGAAAATATTAAGCTCGCGAGCTAAACTACCCTTCCCAATTCGAAACACTATGATCTGGCTAAATCTTATGTTGTGTTCAACTAAGGAGGTATAAAGGGGACCATGTCTAACCCATGGGTAATTGGGGAAGCCAAAGTAATTTGCATGACGAATCAATACTCCCTGAAGGACCAAGGTGCTACACTAAAAGGAACCAAGACAGAGAAGTTGGTATTCAACTAGTGTGTCACCAAGTGTTGTAGAAGTTGTAACACCCTGCAAAATTTTAGCGTACACTTAAATTTCAGAGCCTACTATGGATCCTATGATCAATCATTCCTTAGTCACTTATTGGTAAGTTGACGATCTCAAGCTTCCCTCTTCGATCTTAAGATTCGTTCATGCTTTAATGTTTATATAGTATTTGTCATATTTGGGCATGAGGATTATCGCTTGTAATGCAAAGGGAAGTTTGTCTACTTCAAAGGGGAATATTTGTGGGAATGGGTTGTTCTCATTGCATAGACATGTTTCACACTCTTTTCAAACACTCTTGCACAAAAGTCACCTTTATTCTCTCAAGGTATATCATTGGAGTTGCACTTGTCATAAGATGTTGCAAAGGTTGTTGCAGTAAGCATAGTATGTTTTTATATGTTTTGGATTATCTATTTTGAATCACTAATTATTCAAATGTGTGATCGTAGTCAAGTTCTATCACTATTCACATCTATTCCACTGATCCCACACTTAACCACTAATTATTCAAATGTGTGATTGTAGTTAAGTTCTACCACTGTTCACATTTGTTCCACTGATCCCACACTTAACCAAATTCCATAGTTCCCCTAAAAACCTAGCCTCATCTAGCTTTCCTCAACTGCACTTTTCATATGCAACCCTCAAGCTTTCCCCTTAGCTACTGAAACTACACAATGCATAGAAATCCCAACGTCCCTTGGCATCCAAAACTATGCATTGGCTTCCTCTAGTGTCCTTCCCTTAGCCGGAACCCACTGTCTCCCAAAAATGCGCAATTTTTTCCTTCAGGCATCTTAGCTGCCTAGTCTTCCTTGCATTTTGAAACTGCATACATGTGACCTCCCAGGACCTCATCTCACAATAGTCATTGCCCGCTGAAACTGCACATATGTGTCCTCCCAAGTCCTCATCTCGCAGTAGTCGTTGCCTACTTAAAATACATAGATGTGTCTTTCAGTGGCCATGGATAAGGATGACATGCTAGATGACCCTCAAGGAGATGAGGAGAAATATAAGGAGACTAAGGAACCTAGGGTATGATAGAAGGTCAAGACTGCATGAAGACTCCATCTAACACATAACCCTTTGGAGGGTAGGTATGGAGAAAAAATTACATCTTTTGAAATACACCTCTTAGTGTAGCATGAAGGACCGCTTATCATTGTCATATCATTATGTCTTCAATGACATGAATGGTTGCAAGCACTGATAATCATTCCATGTGTTTCCTCTACGTGTCTTTCTCCCTTTCACTTGTTGGATCAACTGTCGCCTTTTGGCATGTTTACTTGTTATGTCGTTCTTACAAACCTTTCTTGTGACCTTGAAGGTTGGTCTTTGTGTATACAAGCTTTCTTAGCCATGTAAAAACTTATCGCACTCATACACAAATCTTTAATCACTATCACACAAGTGTCGTCCTGCTCATCCCAAGATCTATTTCAAGTATCGCGCTTGTGGCTTTTAGTTCTGGATAGTCTGATAGAGGGTAATGCCTTGTCTTGTTGATCCGGTGGTCTATGTTCTCGTGTCATCGAAGTATGCTAAGTGTGTGATCACAATGTCAAGTTCCTCACAAGTTCACTTGCCTCCCACACTTAGCCATTTTCTTGAAAATTCTTCTGACCAAACAAATTTCTTTCACCAGACCCTGACTAAGCTACACATGATGCAATATCATCCCTCAGTGATGTTTCTTTGCTAGCTGGAATTACGTAGTGCACAAAGACTTCCCCCCAAGGAAATTTCACTGTGCAATCCTAAAGCTAGGCAGACTACCTTCCTCCCCAAAATTACTCAGTAGGTGCCTCAAGCATGACCTGAACTACACATTTCGTGAGATCAATCATCAAGACTCCTCCCTTCCTGCTAGAACCTGCAATGCATAGATACCTAAGCCTACCTTTTCTCCCAGAACTGCACATAGATGTCCTCCCTATTGTCCTCCCTCAACCGGGACTCACTGATCCCAAAAAATGTGCAGATCTATCTTCTATAGCCCTTCTGTTGCCCAGACCTGCCTCCCAGGGTCTGAGCTTGCAGCTGCCACTGATGATCTCAACTGCACAATCCTGCCTCCTAGTGACCTATGCACAATTTTTCCCGATAGTGAAGACTATGCTCAGGAGTTCCTCAGCCAACCATGAGTTGCGCTCTATGCAGTCTCAGTGAATAGTCTCCTTTCCTGTCACCTGGAACTACATAATGCATAATTACTGGGCCGTCTTTCCCAGCTTGTCATCTATCCCGGGCTTAGTCCATGGATAACAGTGCATCATCTTAGACTAGGGAGTTTTTCAATTTGATTTCGCCCCATCATGAGTGAATTGTAAGAACAGGTACACTATTAGATCAAGACGAGATGATGAAGAAGGAGAAGGAGGAGCAGACATGCTAGAAGAATCACTTATAGTTGGATGAACAAAGAAGCTTATCTAATATAAGAAAAGGGAACACATGCATGCAACCACCTCTCAAGACCAAATATCATTGAAGACCTTGCATCATTAACTTATACAAAGGAGAAGAGAAAGAACGTCTAAGAACACATTTATCACTCAGAAGCAACAAAGGCTTGACATTTACACCTCAGTAAGCTAGTCCATGTCAGCAATTCCATGTCAATCCATGTCATGAGTTATCAAAGGCCACATCACTATTATGAGCCATTTCTATTGTAAATCGAATGTAATGAAAGGGGAAGTCCAATATACACACATGAATATGAAGAGTCATGTCAGTTGAAAAGTCATAGGAAGTTGAACAATCATGAGGGTAGTCAAAGATTCACAAGGGTCAAGCATCACCCTTGGTTATATATATGCCTTCATTTTATGAGAAAATGACTTTTCATCTTGGCTCCTCCTATGAAGAATAGAGAGTTTTCAGTTAGTTCCTTGAGGAGCAAGGAGTGACTCCAATGTCCCACTACTGGAGCTATTGATGTATGATGTACATATGTTTCTTGGAACTTTTTATTAATAAAGAAGCCTGTTCAAGCCAACACATTTTCATGCATGTCTTGTGGATGTTTGTAAGACTATTCTTTTAGCATTTGTAATTCATGTTCGTTTCACATGTACTAAGATAGTTGAACTATTTCGGTTTTTTTAGTAATTACCTTGCTAGGAATGTGTTGTATTTTTTATCACTCTTGTCTCATCCTTTTGGAGTACTTTGTAGGACATTAGGAAAAACTTCCTCGCTTACTAGTTATATTTACTGTCATATCCATTATGGACTACTCTGCTGGATGGAGGATGGGTCTTTCCTTGTACTTTCGTTTTAATGACTTCCGCATCCACTATGGACTATTCTGTTGGATGCTGGACAAACCTTTTTGGTTCGCATGTGTCTCTTCTTGGGTGGTACTATTACCTCTCACTTAAAGGCTCACCTTACTTTCCCCCCTCTTGCAGTAAGAGAACTTAGCCATAGTTAAGTTACACACTCACCAGGCACACTTAAATTTCTGTTTGAAGATACCAGCGTAACATTCTCATGTGCTAATAGATAGAGTCAAATAATATCTCTAATTATATGGAAATCGAGCCTTTATACTAGACGGGACTCCTACAGGTTAGAGGTATTAGGAGGTCATAAAAACATAGATTTATGTTGTTGGATTTAATTTTGGAAGGTTTATCATCTAAAGAGAGGGTTGGAGGCATTTGGGAGGAACCTCATGAAATCAAGGCAAGGGTTGTAAGGCTCTTCTTTATCCTTGAATGAATACAAATGAATCATTTTTTCCATTGTATTGTCTTAGTGAAATGATGAATGATTTATGTCTCTTTTGATATTCATCAATATGATTTCAATGTATAATCTCCTTGATCACTAGATTATTCTTGTTTGAATTATTATGTTGCATATGCCTTTGATATTTCTTATGTATGTGGTTGCAAGTATTTTAGAGCATTGAGAGGCTACATCAGGATAGAGAAAGTATCTTCATCAAGCATTTCACAAATAGGTAATAGGATTCTTCTCCTTCTCTTGTATTTCCAATTCAAATGAAGTAAATTAGGAAAAGAACTATTCAATTTTATGTTTGTTTCTAGTTTCCTTTTGGATCGAGGGAGATTTCATTTGCCAACAAGAGGGATTTATCCGCCTAACAAATTGGTGACCATACCAGGGAACGTTACTATTCTCTTCTCTTTCCTTGGTTTTTCTTTCCCATGTTTTTTGTTTGACTGGAATTGAGTCTTAGAAAATTTATGATCTTTCGGACCTTTTGGTTTGATTGATTTCTTTTTATTTTTTCTTTGACTTCCCATATATGTGTGGATTCTATTCACCCATAGAGCACATATCTACATAGTTTTTTCCTCCGTAACTATGCGCATGCACACTGTTCTATACTGATAGCCTGCGTAGTTCCTAGAAATTTTTGAAAAAATAGGTTTTCTCTTACCCAGAGTCTAAATTTTGGTTTCTGAAAGTGTCATCATATTTTTTTTAACTGTACAATACCTTTTCTGAACTTGTTTGAGTGTTTTGGTGAATAATTTTTGGGAATCAATCCCTTTTGCAAAATTGATTATGGTTTTATCTTGCTTGTTTGCTAATTGATAAAAAAGAGATAGGATGTTCTCAAGATTACTGTATCCTTATATTTTTCTATCAAATACACTAGATCCATTATTAATATTTCTTCTTTGTGCTGAATTTCTTTGTTTAATCACAAATTAGTGTTTCTCAAGAATTAGTGTTTTGATGAGATGTGCTTCTTGTGCTTGTTATATAAAAAATTAATTAATTAATAGTTATTAGGAAAAGGGCATGATCAAAGATCATGCCCATTCACCAAGAGGCACCCAAGGCAATATAAAGCCATGGGACTCAAACAAAATGTAATCATCTTCTATCTTTTAATAATAATAAATATGAATTTGCTGAGTATTTGAATGTGCTTGTGCCATCTGGTATCAGAGCACCTGGGGCCTCTAGAAAGCCTCACTACTTTTTTGCACACAATTACTCCCACTATGCATCCCAATGTCTCATTGCATTATGTTTTCCACTGTGTAATCCACTACATTTTCACCAAACTACGTTCCATTGTGTATTCCACCGCATCCTTCCACATCCCACTTCATACACTGGCATGCTCCCACGTCTTAATCGGTCCCTCGCTGCGTCCATTGTTCCATTCACGTGATCGTTTGTGCTCGTTGGTGCTGTGTAAACCTACCGCAATCCACTCGGTATTCTCAGCTCTGTCTATCTAGTTTCCGTTCTGCCGACCGTTCCATTGCCATTTGTGTCCTCTGTCCACCTCGTTTCCCTGTCTCTCACCACACCCACACCCACTATGCAGACATCCTCTACTATCCCTTCTGTGACAACCTACAATTGTGTCTCAGTCAAATCTAACTGCTCTGACCGCATTGTGGATTATTCAACCTGACAGGAGGGACGCATCATATAAGGGGAAAGTTTGGAATATATAAATATAACTATAGTCAATTAATACTACATATTATAATATTAAAAAGCAATTATATAATTAAAAAATATTATTATATAAATAATAAAAAAATAAAATAAAAAATAGTCAAATTAAAAGCTGGCGGAAAAATATACACCCCCACAAACCCATTCAACATCGTCAATGACATTGGCCGATTTCAGCAAAAAATTGATTGACCTTGAGAATAGAATTACTAGCCACTCCGATGATTTCAACCAAAAATTAGTCGATCTCGAGAATAAGGTTACCAAACATTCTCACGATATCAAGAAACTTCAAGATAAGACAAATCAGATAAAACAATAGCTCGGGAAGAACTATCTCAAATTCAAAATGAGTCATAATCAGACAATGTCAATACTGAGCATTTTATGTGATAGGATGAAGGTTACACCTGAAAAAATACTTCAAGATAATGGAGGTAATCAACAACACAATTCACTAGATCCAACAAATTCAACAGATTATCATGAAAAAAAGGAGTCTCCAAAAAAATCATCCACGCACCATCAAGGAAATTGTAATGCGGCCTTTTCAAATAAGCAGCTCTGGAATACATTCACCAATCAATACCCTCTTTTCTCTCCACCATTAGTGACATAGAAATGAAGAGAAAAATTCAAGTTACCGAAATTCGATGGTAACTAAAAATGCAACGTTGTGTGGCTGAATAAAGTAGAAGAATATTTCGAGATTTATGATATTAACAATGATGATGAAAAGATTAGACACGCTTCCATGAAAATGGAAGGCGAAGCATATAATTGGTATATGTGGTGGAAGAAATTGGAGTAAATTTAAGGATGCATTCTTTAAAAGATTATAAGGTGTAAAGGAAGAAGAGTTCTTTTCAACACTCATCAGATTGCGACAAAAAGGAAATTTGGATGAGTACACTTGAGAATGGGAGACCTTAGCAACATGAGTACCTGGGTTATCAAAATCTTATCTAATTTAATCATACATCTCTGGACTTAAAACTCATCTACGAGTAGAACTTGAGCTTCATGACAATACGTCAACAGAAGTAGCAAGACAAAAAGAAAAAGTTGCTGAAAATAAATTTCAACAAATACTATGGTCAAAACTAGAAAAAGTATATTTGAGATGAAGAATGCCCCAATCTGTCAATACAAATAATACAAGATATGTTCCACCACATCTTCGTGAAGGAGAAAAATCTATCGTGGAAATGTAAAGGATAAGAGAAGGCAAATGAAAACGTTGTGGTGAGAAGTGGGACCCTAAACATAGGTGTGCTAAAGGAAAATAATCAAAGAACCTATGTAACTGTGAAGCAACTAATGATTCAAACACTGATGAACCAATCATAGAAGGAATAGAATATGTCCCAGAGTTCTCTCCAGAATTAGATGACAGAAGTATTTCGCAAGTGTCACTATTAGCTATTAAAAGTATATCACAACCCCGGACTTTAAAATTAAAAGGACATATAAATAAGAACAACGTAGTGGTTCTCATAGAATCCAGTACCACCCACAATTTTCTAGATGCAGCCATGAAAAAGAGACTAAACATTTTCTCATTCCACTTGCCTAACATGAAGGTGATGGTAGCCGATGGTAAGAAGATTGAAAAGGTAGGGAAATGCCATAAGGACAAATTGAGATTCAAGACTTTAATTTAGAATCTCTGTTCTTCATTGTACCATTAGGAGGAGTAGATGTGGTCCTAGGTATCCAATGGCTACGAAACCTAGGAACTTATTCTGCCAACCATCAAGAGTAGTTCATAAGCTTTAACTGGGAAGGGCGGAGGTACAAGTTATACAAATTCCAAGCACTAGAGAATCAATTGTGTCATCATCCCAAATGATCAAGATGATTCGAAAAGGAGCACCATCTTATGTAGTAGAATGTCACCAATTAGAAATGTTATCTTCAAACATGATCAATAAAGAGTCACTAGAAGTACAAGAGCTAATTCAAAAGCATGAAAAATTATTCCAAGACCTACCCATGAAAATGCCTCCTAACAGGGTAATCGAGCATACAATAGAAGTCAAAGAAAGATCAGACCCCACCAACATCAAGCCATATCGATATCCACATCACCAAAATACTGAAATTGAGAGATTAATCCAAGACCTTTTAAAATGTGGGATCATCTCGAAAAGTAAGAGTTTGTATGTTGCTCCAGTGATATTGGTAAGGAAAAAGGACGGATCATTCAGGATATGCATTGATTATAGAGGATTAAACAAAATAACAATTAAAAACAAATTCCCAATTCCCTTTATCAGCAAAATGTTGGATGAACTACATGGCACAAAATACTTCTCAAAATTGGACTTAAGGTCAGGCTATTACCAAATCAGAATCAGGTTGGAAGACATACCAAAAACGACGTTCCAAACACATGAAGATCACTATGAATTAAGGTAATGCCCTTTGGGTTAAGAAATGCACCAACAACATTCCAAGCCACTATGAACGAGTTATTCTGTCCATATCTTAGGAATTTTGTATTAGTATTCTTTGATGATATTTTAATTTATAGTAAAACTTGGGAGGAGCACCTACAACATATGGATAAAATTCTTACACTACTGAAAGAGCATTAGTTCTACGCAAAAAAATCCAAATGCACCTTTGGAAAGGAAGAAGTAGATTATCTCAGACACATTATATCCCATGAAGGCATAAAAGTGGACCCCAATAAAATCAAAGCTATAAAGGAATGGACCAAACTAGTTAATATATCCAAGCTAAGAGGGTTCTTAGGATTGACTGGATATTACCAAAGATTTATTAAAAACTATGCACATATAATTGCACCTCTAACAAACCTTTTAAAGAAGAATTCATTTCAATGGAATGAGGAAGCAGGAAGGTGTTTTGAAGAATTGAAGGAAGTTATTTCTAACGCCCCAGTATTGGCAACTCCGTATTTCTCTAAACCATTTATCATTGACTGTTATACTTCCGGGTTCAGTATAGGTGCAGTGTCAATGCAAGAGGGGCATCCAATAGCTTTTGAAAGCAGGAAGCTCAATAAAAGAGAACGTCTTAAGTCCACACACAACAAGGAAATGCTCGCTATTATGCATGCATTGTCTAAGTGGAGACAATATCTTTTGGGAAGTAAGTTCTCCAATCGAACAGACCATAACAATCTCCAACACCTCCTTCAACAAAAAACACTTTCTTAAGAACAACAAAAATGGATTGAAAAAATTGCTGCCTTTGACATGGAGATACTACATAAAAGGGGAAAAGAAAATGTAGTAATAGATGCCCTATCTAGGAAGGACGAAGAACCAACATTACTTGCAGTTTTGATTGTTGTTCCTGAATGGATTAATGAGATTCTAAGTGAGTATGCCAAGGATCCAGAAATAACTGCGATAATAAATAACCTTCCAGACAACTCAAAATTTGAATGGAAGAATGATATTCTAAGGTACAAAAGAATAATCTATCTAAATTCAAACTCCAACTTTAAATCCAATATACTCAAGGAGTCACATGGTTCATTTTCAGTTGGGCATGTATGATTCTTTAAAAATTACTACAATGCATGACAATCATTCTTTTGGATGGGGATGAGTCGCGATATTCAGAAATATGTAGTAGAATGTGACAAATGTCAGAGAAATAAAAGTGAAAATATTATGACACCTGGATTACTTCACCCCTTAAACATTCTGAATAAAAAATGGGAAGAAATATCGATGGAATTTATTGAGGGATTACATGTATCTGAAGGCAAGGATAAGATTTTCATAGTAGTCGACAGACTCACCAAATATGCTCACTTTATTGTAATGAAGAAATCATACCCAGCTAAACAAATCACTGAGATATTTTTCAAAAATATTTATAAATTACATGATTTTCCTAAAGTCATTGTCAGTGATATAGATGCCAAATTTAAGGGTAATTTTTGGAAGGAATTGTTCAACCATATAGGAACCTACCTAAATATGAGTTCCGCTTACCACCCTCAAACAGATTGATAAACAAAAGTTTTCAATAAATGTTTGGAAGCCTATCTATGTTGTTACACTACAGAAAAATAAAATAAGTGGGTTTAGTGGTTGCATCTCCTTGAATGGTGGTATAATTATACTTATCATACTTTAGCAAAAATGAATCCATTCCAAGCTTTGTATGGGTATGAACCTCTGAAATGGAAGGATCAGCTATTGTCCAGACAAATCTACCAGCTGTTACAAACCAACTAGAAGAAACCCAAAAAAACATTCAAACTCTAAAAGAAAATTGAAATAATGCAAGAAACCGTATGAAGCAACAAGCTGATCGAAACAAAACTGAGAGAGAATTTGATGTTGGAGAATGGGTATTTGTCAAGCTCCAACCATACAAATAGTTGTCTTTGAAACAAAAAGGAAAAAATAAATTGGCACCAAAGTTCTATGGACCATACCAGATTAACAAAAATATCAGTCAAGTTGCATATAGTTAAAGCCTTCTGGATAAAATCCATGTTCACGATGCCTTCCATGTATCTTGCCTTAAAAGAGCACTTGGTGACCATCAATCATCACAAACAATGCTTACATTCTTAGATGATGAAGGAAGGGTCAGTTTAGAACCAGAAGGTTTCACATCCACTAGGGAAAAGAAGCTTCGATCTCGTGTAATCAAGGAATACTTAATCAAGTGGAAGGATTTACTAGAAGAAGAAGCTTCTTGGGAGACTGAAGCATTTTGTCAACAACATCCGTCATTACTATGCTTTGAGGACAAAGAATTTTTTGGGAGGAAGGAAATGGTATATAAAAAATTAATTAATTAATAGTTATTAGGAAAAGGGCATGATCAAAGATCATGCCCATTCACCAAGAGGCAGCCCTGCACTGAAAACATAAGTCATTTTTATTCCAGTACTAAAGTTTAATCAGAATTAAACTTTAAACGTTGATTTCACAACATTCATTCAAACATTTTTCATTTTAAGGATTTCATTGGGTGTTTTGAATTTGAATTCCTTTGGTCATTGCTCAAATATTTGTCTTAGTTTCTTAACAATTTTTGCATGTTTTTGCTTTCATTTTTTCTTTCTGAATTGTGTCTGAGTGTTAATCGCCTTTGAGTGTCATTATTTTTTGATCTTTAGAATTTTCACCTAATTTCCTTTATTTAGACTTGACTGGTTCTTTAGTTGCATTAGTGAAAGGAAATAGTCTTGTTGGTCTTTCGCTGATTTGGAATCATCTTGTGTTTGTCTTGAAGAATTCTCTTGCATATATTACATTTGTATGGTTAGAATTATCATTTCATGAATGGAAATTGTGCATAGATTACATTTGCATAGTTTTCAAGCAAATTTTTCATAGATTACATTCCGTGATTTGCAACTTAGAGATTTGAATTGCATTGAAAAATTAGAAGTGGTACATTCTGTAGTTAATATTTTAAAGAATAACCTCTTTACTTACTCTAGTTATAATTCATAGAAATGAAGAGATTACAAATTTCATATTTGATGCATTAGAGTTTTGATTCAAGTCATAATACCATCAGTTTCACGTCCATTTACCCTTTAAGTTTATAACAACTTAATGACACAACGTTAATAAAATTCATCTCCAAGTTTTATTATTAGGGCTCTTTTCCACCTACAGTATATTAGGTTGTAGGGATTTGGAATAGGAAGTGAGTAAACTTTATAGAGCTGTAGATAAACAATAGAATCTTGTGATAGGGGGATAAATCTTGTTATTACAATTTTGCTCTAGGAAGCTCCCATTAAAAAGAAATCAAGCACGAGATCATATCAGACTTGGTGAAGTGATCATACCCACTTCATTGGCTATAGTAAAGTGATTTTCACATATTAAAATGGTGTCGAAATTTACATGGGGTCACTTGAAAGTAAACCTCCAATTAACCATGTTGAGGAGCTTTCAAGGGGATTTAGCTTTGTTACTCTGCCATTTTGTGTACGTCCGATCTACGACTACCCCCCCCCAAAGTAGAATTTTTGTAGTTGGTAACCTTAGTCACCATAATCCTAGGGCTATTCCCCAAGGTGATGATAGAGGGAAGGTCTTGTTGTACTTGGAACATATGTTGACTAGAATCACTTGGAATATTTGGAGGGTGATATTCGCTTGAGATGGCACAAGGGAAGTTACTTGCACCAGATTGTTTCATTAAGTAGGTTGTCAGTGTAACTAGTTCCACTCGCTCTATATACAACCACTTTTCAATTTTATTTATGTGATGTTGGATTTCATTATCAACTAGTAATTGCATTGTGAAAAGCTTGTCTGCATGGTTAACTGTTTTCTTTTTCTTTTTAGTGACTTTAGGTGTGGATTCTAATTTTCAATTGTTAATATTGATAGTAAATTTATCTAAGTTGAATATAACGACAACAATGTCGAAGGTTACCAATAAAGACCTTCCTTTTAATGAGAACCCTAATCCTTTCCCTAATTTTTCAAATGTCAATCCTCCTTATATGGCTACATTATCACTTCCCAGACTCATGATAGGTTTACTGATATGGTTGTTCTCAACTTCTTTAATTCTAAATACTCCAATTGTACCAACTCAATCAAGTTTTTCACCTCAACCTCGTTCACCATCTCAACATCACCAACCTACTGTTGACCCTTTACCTTCTTCACCCAACATTTCCTCCTCCCTTTCTTCTTCTTCACTTGGTAAAAGTGTTGATGCTAGTAACCATGTGACTAAGAAGAAGAAGAAGAGGAAAGATAAGAAAGTTTCTAACCAACCAATGATGGTTGTAGCTAATGGTAATGTTGAGGAAACTTCCAGAATGCATCGTAAGCCCAAATACCCTTGCAATATTTGTAAGGGTTGCCACTTCCTTATCAATTGTCTTAGTATTCCTAAGGTCTTGGAAGTATGGTCAAATAATTCTTATCAACTTACTATTGATCCATCAACAAGTGATTCTCATATTCTAGGGAAAAAGGTTAAGGTCAGGTTTCCTTGTAGGTTATGTAAAGGGACTCATCATAGTCACCTTTGCCCTCACATGGATGAAGCCTCAAAATTGTTGGAAACAATTATTGTTTCACAGTAATAATTTCCAACTAATTACCATAAAATTTATCCCCATCTACCATCAATTGACGAAGTGATTGATCTAAATCCAATTATGGTCAATCCCACTCTTCCATTGGAGGGTGAAACATGTATCACTCAGGTTGATGGACTATTTTTTGATCAAGTGATTGACTCAATTTCACATTTAGTCAATCCCATTCTCCCTTTGGAGAGTGAACTTCATACTACTCAGGTTCTTCTTATTATTTTAGATTCTTCTACACATGGGGGTATTTCAACTTTTTCCATTGAATCCCCTCCAAGTACTTAGATTGTTTCCTTTGATTGGAGTAGATTAACAAATCCTCGTCTTCCTTCTTCCACCCCTTTCCAAATCATTGTGAAGGATTATGGTAAGAATGTTCATCACACAAATGTAAATGAAGGTGCTTTCATAAGTATTTTATCCTCGATTGCTTAGTAAGATTTGGGTTCCCCTCATCTTGTGCCTGTTACATAGAATCTATTAGCTTTTAACAAAACCATTAGTGAACCTTTAGGGATCCTTCCTAAGTTACCTATTACCCTGGAAGGTAAGACTGATTGTATTGATATTATGGTAGTCCAAGGTCCCTTGGATTTCAATTTTCGCCTTGGGCAAGACTATGTCTATGCCATGAAAGTTGTCCTATTGACACTCTTTTATGTGATGTCCTTCCCTCAAATGGAAACATTATGATGGTTGATCAACTTTCATACATTTATCTTGCTTCAACTACCAGTCATCTAACACCCATGAATGTTCCTTACATGGAAGTGGTACCTACCCTGCCAAGGGTTAATTATGTGAAAACCTGTCCCATGTTTTCAGTTTTCGATGCAAGCAAGCCTCTCATTGTCTTCTCGACTTCTTTTGACTTATATCTGGTAATGGACGTGGTCAAAAATTAAATGGGGGAATTTGAATACGATTTTTGTATCCCTATTGATCCCCTTGACATGTGTTCCTTCTAGAGAAATGTTCTTCCATTTGATGAAGATATTTTGGAAGACATGATCAAGGGGTGTCCCTTGGCATGTGCTTCTTCCATTTGGAAGCCATGAAACAAGGCACCCATGAGGATAGCTCTTTTATTGTGTCAACCTCGTTAAAAAAAGAAATAGATCCTTATGAGGATAGTTCTTTTCCTGTGTCAACCTCGTTAAAAAATGTAACAGATCCCTATGAGGATAGTTATTTTACTGTGTCAACCTCATTAAAAAATGAAACAACTTTTTTTTAGGATAGTTCTTTTATTGTGTCAACCTCTTTAAAAAATGAAACAACTCTTTTTGAGGATAGTTCTTTTACTCTATCAACCGCGTTAAATATGAAACAAAGCTTTCTGAGGATGCTTCTTTTATTGTGTCAACCTCGTTAAAAAATGAAACAAATCACCTTGAGGATGGTTCTTTGACTGTGTCAACCTCGTTAAAAAATGAAACAACTCTTCATGAGGATAGTTGTTTTACCGTGTCAACCTCATTAAAAAATGAAATAGATCCTTTTGAGGATAGTTCTTTTACTGTGTCAACCTCGTTAAAAAATGAAAAAACTCTTTATGAAGATATTTCTTTTCCTGTGTCAACCTCTTTAAAAAATGAAACAAATCACTATGAGCATAGTCCTTTTCTTGTGTCAATCTCATTAGAAAATGAAACAAGGTCCCGTGAGGATGGTTCTTTTACTATGTTAACCTTGTTAAAAAATGAAATAGGTTCTATGAGGATCATTTGTTTACTGTGTCAACCTCGTTAAAAAATGAAATAGGCCATTGTCAGCATAATTATTTTTCTATGTCAAGCTCATTAAAAAATGAAACAAATCCTCCCCTATTTTAGTTGAGTCTTTAACTAGATCTCGTAAATGTTAAGTTGAGTATTTCATCTGATCTCTTAAACAAACCTTCATTTCATCCTCCTATTGGTAACCTGTAGTCTACTTAGGTGAATTACATGAATTTTGGGGGGCATGTGCTCTTGCAGTCATGCTGGGGGGATGAAAACTTACCTCAAGCACAATTTTATCTGTTTCAAGCTTGTGTGAAAATGAAACCAATTTCAAGAAAAAGTTTGTTTTGTTTCAAGCTTGTGTAAAAATTAAACCTATCTCGATTCCACTTTGGTTATTATTTTCAAGTCTCGTTAAACTCATGAAAATATCGAGCTTCGTTTTCTATCTTTTCATGCTCGTAACATGTAAATGAAAATGTCAAGTCCTTTCTGTCTTTTCTTGCTCGTTAATTAAATTAAAAGTCGATGATTTGAGTATATTTTTCTCACTTCTTAGAACTCGTTAAAATTTGTGAAAAAAATGAAACCCTAGAGTTCTCTTTACACCCTTTTCAGACTCTTTAAAAATGAAAAGATCGTCGAGTACTTGATTTTTTGAACTCGTAAAAGTAAATGAACAACCATCTATTCAGTATAATTTTACCCTTTTTATGGACTGAACTAGACTATTTACGAAAAGGTATACGTTAACTAATCATGGTCAATGCCCACGGGGCTTTGGATTGATGGTGAATGGGTGCGCTGTTAAGGCACTCCTTGTGATAGGTCACCGGTTCAAATCCCCCGTGGGTACTTAGGTTAGTCCTAACTAGAAAAGAAAAAACTAATCATGGTCAATAGAGTTCTCTCCTAAATTATTTTATCCTTTTTCTGGATTGAGAGACTAAACTTATGAAAAATAACATAACGAAGTTTACTTATGTTTTTCTTCTGACTCCCTAAAACTGAAAAAACACCGAGTTGTTCTTTCTTTAGGCTCGTTAAAATTTTACAGTAAAAGAACTGAATGAGTTTTATTGTCATGTCTTTTCAAACTCTTTAAATAAAATGACATTGAGTTACCCCTTTACTGGACTCGTTAAAATTAAATAGTATAGGACTTGTTAAGCGTGAAGAGACTGAACCACTCCTTAGGGTTCGTTAAAAATAATTTGGAGGACTCATTTGAAGGAGGAGCTAATATGTCAAGCATATGCTATCCTCCTCAAGCTTGTAAAACATAAACAGGTACTTTCCAGTAATCTTGGGGGAAATTGGGAAAAGGTACTCATTTTGCATTCATTATAAAGGTAGTATGTCACTCTTGAACATCACTGCTATAGCATTATTCGACACTCCTATAGTCATGATACTCTTATAAGGCCTTGGTCAACCATTTACCATTCAGACTTGGTCATATATTAAAAACATTTTTTTTAATTCCATACATGACTCTACCCATATAAAAGTGTGTGTACATGTTGGTACCATAATACCAAACCCGCGTACATAATTTAAAATACGAAGAAAAAAAAAATCGTATTTCTCCGGTGGGGATTACGAGTTTCGCTGAAAGCCCACCTATAGGAGACTGTGGCCTAACTGAATCAATTTATTTCATGTGGTATTTATACACCTCATGGGGAGGCCTAATACATAGAAGGATAAAGGATATCAACATTATAGTCCTTTTTTCCGCAAATCAATTCTGATTTTTCCTGTGCCTCCTGCACTTCCAGTCATAGGAAACCTTTGTTTCATTGCAGAGATGTTCATCTTCCATTATATGACATCCTTTTGCACATACTGAGGTGATATTTGAGGTTTGGGCTGGATGGATCCAGAGGAAGGTTCATTGGTGTTGTGGTTGGATCAGGTTGTATTCTTCCACTCTTATTTGCTACTATCAATAAAGAAGCTTTGTCTTATTCCTAAAATGTTTTGATCTCATATTTCTATAATTCATTTCTCACATATCATGATTAATATATTTATACTTGATGATATAACATGTTTAATATGTACATTCTTTGAAATATTGTTACGTATTTTTTTCTCTGGTTTGTGTTGTAGGTCTGAATGCATTGAAGGAAGCAAAAGGTTTGGACCCTACAAGATTAACATCAAACGTAGGACCTCCGGGTATTCTTCCTATACCCAAATTTAGTAGTTTTCATAGTTTTATTGCTTGAATGAGTGCTTCTTGTTGATAGTCTGCCTTCGATCTGTTAAGGTTGTCAACCCTTACCTAAGCGAGGTTTCTCCCACTAACAGAATTGGCGACTCCACTGGGGAATACAATCTTGTAATTACTTGAATGATTGTTTTATTATTAACCTGGGATATTTTGTGTTGTTTCTTGATTTTTCCATTCTAATTGATTCAATTATACTCTGTTCAGTCAGGCTTATCTTTTGGATCAGGCCTATACTTTTTATTTTTCCCTATTTGTCTGTATATATGCATTTTTATTTGTACACAGTCATGTACACATGTGGTTCATTCCAAATTATCTCATGTACATGCATGTTTCTTTAGTCATAGTCACGTATACATGTGACTTTCCTGATACACAGTCGCGTAGATCTGAAATATTTTTATTTTTTCAAATCTTTTCTTCTAGTTCTGGGAAGTAGCCTAGATTTCCTACTTTATAAGAGTCACTTTCTGTGTGGAATGATTTGGTTTCTTGATGTTGTCGGTTTCTTGGTCTCTTTTTGCAAAAATAATTTGTCAATCTAGGGTTTACTATTTGGTGAATTTTTGTGCTTTTGAGTTTGGATTTCATACCTTTTGGTAAAGTGTGTGATTGTTCTATACATCTAGAACAAAGAGTTATTTTCTAACTTGCTTTAAGATCCAACCTTTTCATTGCTTCATTTTCATTCTTGAAGTTGCCTCTTTTTGTTTCTTTTTTTTGGTTTGAGAAAGATTTGCAACTTTGATTCAGTGAAAGTTTTTGGGTTTTCTGAGGTCTTTTGTTTGCTAAATCTTTTGTGTGTCTTTTGGATCAAGTGTTTTTTACCCTTTTGTTGGCCTTATCATTTCGGTGATTGTCTGTGGCTGGTGAGATTTGGTGCCTTTTCACTTGATGTTGATCTTAAAGTCATTAGTTGTTTTTCTTCTTGAATATTTTATTCAAAGCACTTTAAAAGAAAAAAGTGAAAAAAACATTTGTTTTTTTCCTTTCTTTTCTTTGATTGGATCTTTTGTTTACCAACAAGTGTGCTAATCTTTGTTTGTAGTTGGAATTTTCTTTGCTTGAGAGATCTTTTTTCGGATGTTTGGTTCTCTTTGTTTGGGAAATTTTTTGTCTTTAAGATATTAAAAGAGCACATTTGTTGTTTTAAAAGAATTCTGTAGAATCGTGCACTTAGGCATTCTAGTATGCATTAAGTAGTTTACATTATGGGCATTTAATTTTAGTCTCTTTAGATAGATGATGAATGTGTGAGCATGTTTAAAAGAGAAAAATATTTTTTCCTTTCATAGGTTTCTCATAGAACCCTATAGAGATCACTTTTCATCGAAGAAAAAGAAGTTTCATATCGCATGTAGCCTAGTTTTCTATTGATTTATTTTTGTGTCAGAACATCATAAGTTTCACTTCTGCTACCCTTGACTTAAGTAACAACCAATAAAATAAAGCGCTTAATCTAAAATGAACTAGTTTTCTCTTTTTTCATAGAAACATCAACTAATATAGGACATTTAGGGCCTTGGAATAGGTGTGTGGAGAGTTAATTCTCTGAGGCCACTATAAAATGAAACATAGAAGTTGATTAAAGAGTGCAAAATACAGTCTCATTAAGCTATCCAAGAAATCTCTTCTAACACATGAGTTAAGCATGACGAAGAGTGAAGACAGGGAAAGAGAGATACCCCCTCTCCTACTTGTTGGATCATGCACCCATGACTCTTCCGCCTGAATTCTAATATGAACTGGTGACCTTAGTTTCATATATTAGGGACCACACAGGTGTCTGCGAGGGGAATACTCATGGTACATGAGGCAAACGTTGTATCAATTTCATAGTACTTCTGGAGGGTGCCCATGCGAAGCTTGGTTACTTTCATCGACAAAGGCTATTGTATGGAGGTTAGCATAACTATTTCTGATACTTTCACTAGTAGGCTTGGGTCCTAGTTATCCCAAACTATCTTTGGAAGGTCCTTATCTTAGCTTTCTTGTATTTTGGTGTCCGGTCCTAATCACCCGAAGCAGAAATACCTAGAAGTGACTTATTTGGTTTTATCTTTATGGATTTTTTTAGTGAGTGCTCTCTGCTCCTATATTGCCATAAGTTTTTATTTTCCGAGTCCTTAAAAGTTTTCTTAACATTTAAAAGTGGTTGATCGAGAGGTTCGTCGGTCTAGGAGGCTTTGTGCGCTTTCACCTACAAGTGTCGAACCTTCATCTAGAAGGCATAGGAGTAGTTATGATGGTGATTTTCAACTAGTATAAGCTGACACATTGGAGGTTAAGCCATCTTTAGGGGCTCTTATTTCACAAGGTGAACCTAGTGTGATTCATAATTTGGACAGAAACGCTCTGGTCCTTACTAGAGTTTTCCTCCAATCAGAGTACAAGATTGATATTTAAGACATTCTTGAGTCCCCCATGGCTCCTTCGATACCCATTCCTTCTCATCTTCTATATGATGTATCATACATGGGTACCCCGACTCATAGGCCAACAAGCCCTATTCACTCTTCTTCTTTTCTCTAGATGGCCAATGTTAGTGATGTAATCATGGATGCAGATACTTCTAGTGTGCAGAGCCCTCCTTCAATTGTAGGAGGGGATACTATCATTATCTATACTGTTACACCTAGTATAATATTTGTTGGCTCTACCTCCATTTTGGTTCCGAGTGGGGGCACCCAATCTTTTGCTTCTTTCTTTGGTACCTATCCTTTCGGGATGCCACCTACTGGGATTCCCTCAATTCCCTAAACTTTTCCATCTACTATTTCCACATCTATGACTTCTATGCCAAGTGGTTCAACATCCTTTCAGGGTTTTTCTTTTGGAAGTGGTCATATCCATCCTTCAAATCCATCCTTGAACTTACGGCAGGATCAGAATGTTAATCCTTTCCAAGGAGCTCAGGGATGGCCAAATCCTTCTGTTAGTGGGTTAGGGGTTGGGAATTCATCCCATTTATTTGGTCAATAGGTGAGTATACCCTTCCCTTCCACTAGGACCTCACAAGGTTTTCCTCCATTAGTTGGTGCATGGAATCCTTATAAGGGGTTATCCCCTTCTTTCAATGTCCCGTTAGGTGGACACTATCCTATGTGTGGTAACCCTACAGAAGGGGATGGATATCCTCTGAATACTTTCAGGCCATAGGGTTTGCCTTATGGATTTGCTCCTTCTACAAGAAATCCATGGAAACCTTGTGCCTCTTCAAACCCAAGATACTCTTTTCATAATATAAGAAATTCTACTCTTGGTGGGTGGAATTCCTTGGTTCCTCCACGCTTACTATTCCTGGAAACCTTAAACTTGCTAGATCTTTTGAAGTTGACAAATGATCCGATCCATTACAAACTAGCTTGGCCTCTAGTTCCCAACAAACTTCCGTCTGATATTCCTAAATTTGAAGGGAATTCTAGGGAAGATTTGGCTTACCATATAACCACATTCCACTTATGGTGTTCATCAAACTCCTTGGTTGACGATTCGATCAAGTTGAGATTATTCCAATGCACCCTAACTGGAAACGCTGTAAAATGGTATATTGAGTTAAGGGGGGGTAGCTTTGCTACATTTTTCTAGCTGTCTACTATGTTGTTAAACCGTTTTCAGTTTTCTATCCAATATGATGTCAGAACTGAGATTTTAACTAGTTTACAACAAGACAAAGAAACTCATATTTCTGAACACATCCAAGAGTGGTGCAGAAGGAAGATTAATTAATTTAGGTTAATTAATTCAATTTAATTTAATTTAATTTAATTACATCAATTTA